>JZLH01S0351552.1:2569-24184 GCA_001188425.1 Eucidaris tribuloides
CCCAGACTGGGATTCGTCTTTCGGCCCTCAGTGACTATAAAATGGCAGCTGGGGCAATATAGTCAGCTGCAGTGAGAGACAATATGGCTACAGCCACGCCGATATGAAAGACATCTTGTTTGAGAAAAGTACCAGTTTCACAACATCGCAAGTGAAGAAAAAGATAAAACCATCTATCGCACATTGGGGGTTCTTACACTTTCAGTACAATTATTATGATTAATTCCCTTTCTCGTCATCTGTAATATGGGGGTTCATGTAAGTGAAAAATGTACCTTCACGCATGGATGTTTACTCATATTGAAACAAATTTGTCACATGTCTGTATCTCAATTATATGCAGCTCTGCGAGGAAAAATGTAATAAATTTTAACATTGCGAGGAAAAATGTAATAAATTTTAACATTCAGATTTACAACTACGAAAATGAATCATTTTCTTTGCTCATAAAGTATCTGTATAATATATTATGAGCAGAAATCAAGCTGTATCAAAAATATTGCATATTGGTGATTTCAATGAACGTATATTGTTCCAGAGGCATCCAGGGTTCTGCTTCTTCAAAAACAACAATTTGATCCAATTTGTCAAGGAGGAATTACCAGATTTTCTTTTTTGTAATTTTTTTTTTTTTGTCCTCGGTCGTGAGTAAAGTAACATCATTGTAAACATTATGAGAACCCTGGATGGAGGATTTATGTCCAAAATTGCTTCAAGGGACATGAAAAGAGGTTATTTGGATTCAATTTGTATGAGAATTATTCAGGGATTTGGGATACATAATTGAAGGGTTCATTATTATATGTGTCATATCAGGTATAATACAGAAAAAAGTACAGACACAACATGCATATCTCAAATCAATTTATGGACTATGTGCCTGGTTTTTTTTTGTTTTTATGTGTACCTGTACCTGGTAATAGCAATGATAATGAAACTCAAGACAGATAAAGAGTGACAATATAAGAAATGTGCTAAAGACAAAAAAATGAACAATATACAACGAGAGAGAATTTTTTTTCTTACTTAAATTGAAATAAACTTAAATGAAATTGCCGAACATCTTTCTAGCCTGGGAACAAAAATAAATCAATCTTGTGACACTACCTTGTAATGATTCCATAAATCTATCAGGAAAAAAAAATGTTATATAGCTTACAGCAATCAGTATACATATGCAGTGATACACCATTCAATTTCAATTCAAGTATGGATCACTTTCTGGGAATGATACACTCACAATATAAATCAACTAAGATTCAAATATACACTGACAAGCATTAATAACAACTTACAGCCGAACCCCCCCCCCCTAAAAAAAAAAAAAAAAAAAAAATAAAAAACTGCTTAGCCTTTGGTTACAAATATAGCAAATTGAAAAGACACAGAATAAACTGGGCTACCATGATTTATCTCCCTTAGCCATCATGCTTCTTCTAAATACTTGAATGGTGATGACCAGAAAAAATATATATATGCAAACAGAAGTCTTGAGGGAATCTTAATTTCCAATAACACATTCACAGATACTTGAGAATGACACACTTTTTATTTTTGCCTTCAAGCCATCGTGATTTACTGCGACTTAAGAAATGCATGCATTGACGTCTTTGCAAAGTCTTGATACGACCAAGATGAAAGGAAAAAAAATAAGAGCAGCAGTGCTCATCTAAAATAAATCATTCATCAAAGCCATGAGAAGAATCTTGTATGCCGATGCATGTCCACAGTTATCATGGGAATTAATTTTTAAGACAAGGAGTGGTTGCATGCAGATTTTACTTTGCATTTTTTTACATTAAGCCAGAGACTGTTAGGTAGCTTTGTCAGAGGAATTGTTTCAAGATTGGGGGCAAAGATTGAAGTAGAGCCATCAAACAGAGAAGAAATTATTATTATCACTGGACAGAATTTGCTGATTTCAAAGGTTTATTCATGGATTTGTCCCTACATTCTCGGTATTCACAATATGGTACACCATCTATTGGGTCCAACGGACAGGCTGAAATCCACAATGCCTCATGGGAAACAGTAAATACCATGACATCTAACTACTACTGTACATTTAACATAAACAATACATACCACATATTTCCTGGTGTTATCTAGACCATTTTCGTTGAATTCTCCAGCCCCCCCCCCTGCTTTTTCCATACTGATTATTTTTTGTGAAGCATCAGAATGCTACTCACCACTGCCAAACTTAAACCTTTTTAGAAATAAATGTAGATGAAAGACATCAACTGGGTGAAATGGCCACACAACATGTGCTGTGGCAGAACTAATGTCGACCATTATACAAATTGATGACATACAAAGCTATATAAAGCATATTTGGTAGTTGGGAAGTTTCGTAGACCGCACACTTAAAAATAGCAGCTACAGCAGGCAGAATGCAGAGAGTACTTGTTTTTAGAATACTTAACCCAAATTGAGGACTGTTTTCCAATCTTGTTATCTCCCTTTAAGATTGATGCTTGATCTACTCCCTGAGTCCAGTCAAGCATCATCAATAATTTCTAACGTAATTAAAACTGCACTGACACAAAGGATATCACCTGCAGTAGGGTGGCAAATGGAAAATGGCCAAAGGGGGTTCCCCTCTAATGGAGGTCATCCTGTTATCTTAGGTAGATCTGAAAACAGTGGATGCCATGCTTGAATGGACAGGTGGAAATGTACTATTAAGGAGTGCAAAGAATGGATAGTTACAACCTGCTAGGGTTGCCTGGAGGGGGAGGGGGAGGGGAGGAGTGGGGTGGGACTGCATTTGTTGTACTTGGAGACAAAGGCCTGCAAGAACCTGACTTTAACATTTTTCTAATGGTAGGCACTATAGAGCCCCATGACTACCAGGATAAAGTGACTCATGTATTATCCCTGTGAAAATTCTTGGATTTTGAATCCATGCGCCCTCACTCGGTTCAAATGCAACAGTCAATTTAGCATGCTGCCTTCTGGAAAAACAAAATCACCAAGCAAAAAATGTATGATCCTCTTTCCTTTCATTCATATTTGAAGTGTATTTCTTTATTCAATATTGTTGTTCAAAGAACACATACTAGGTAGGTAAATTCTGATTTCTTTACCAGTTTGCTTATATCATCCCATTTTTGTATCCTTTACTCCTTTTCCCTTTTCTCACAAACCAAACAGTGATCCAACATTTGCTCCGGAAAATAATTGTCCATCTGATTATATCCTTGATACTAAAGAATAAGGGTTTGGGTTATGAATTGTTTGTTACAGTAGTCTGCTTGATTGTTTTTGTTAGTGTTGGTTTTGGTTGTTTATGAAAGGATAAATGTTAAAGTTCCACTCAGGGTTTATTAGGTAAAATTTCTATGTAATAGAAAAACAGAAAATAATCATGGGAATTGAGTAGAATACATAAATCCCAGAAATTCACAGAAAACCAGTTTCAAAAGTACAAAAGAAAAACAATACAAACATAGGCCCCATGGCACTAATCAAACCGGCGCAATGCCTACCGGGAAGGCAGTACAATCATGACTTCATTGCCTTGATACAGTAAAAAATTCATTAAAAATAAGCAGAGTGGAAAATTACCACATTTTGTGGTCTGATATATTGAGCGAGGACTAGCTTCTACAGGTGTGCACAAGTTGGATAAATCAGGGTTGTAGTATTTTTAATGAATTTTTTAGTGCAATCTTACAAGTTGGCTATTTTTAGCATTTAGCAGACAGTCTGCATTGTTAGTCTTGAACCGAGGCGCTTAACTTTTTTTAGAGCTGGAAAACATCACAAATCATGTTTTTTATTGGAAAGCAGACATAATTTCCCTTCACCTGCTTCGATTAAAGAAAAATCTATGTTTTAATTAAATTTTGAGAGTGCTTTGAAGTTGCTGCATTTAACATAGGTTTCTATGGGCCCCTGGAAAGGTGCTGTGCAACCTATACCACCAAAAGAACACAATTATTTGATCTTGTAGAAAATGAAAACTTGTGGCCCTAGCCTTAACCCGTTGGAGACGATTTGATTTCACTATAACACGCATTTTCCATAGACCCCAACACGAGTTAACTCGTACTTAGTCTCCAACGGGCTAAAGTTTGTACATGTACATGTATGAAGTGATTGTAGCCTAAATAACATACTTTTAATCAACCAGTCAGCTCCAAGTGTCATTCAAATCAACCAATCAACTCACGTCATGACTCCCAGTGTCGCCTGTATCTTCCTTCCCAGCTGCGGCATTGGCCAAGAACTTCTTCATGGTCCCGGCCAGCCAGGGCCCCTTGACTGGTTTCCCAACTTTCTCATAGTCATAAGGTGACCCTGGGCCAAACGACTTGACCAGCTTCTCAGTGTAGGCTTTCTTGTTGAAACCTGGCAGGAGAGAGTAAAGATGTCAAATATATTTAAATTACATGTAATTGAACATGAAAGGAAATTCAAATGCAACATCTGCCATCATTCATGTTTCAATTAGGGAGAAGTTTATAAATTACAGTTCGGCCTCGGTTATATGGCCATCGATTATACGGAGATCTCTGTTATCCGGACAATGGGCTTATCAGTCATTACATGTAATTGATACACCTTTATCAGAAGTGTACACAGAAACATGCTGGTTATCAGGGACAGTAAATAAACTGTCACATGTGGGAGGTCTGTTGCAATTTGTGCATGGTCTTTGGGTTGTTTATACAACAACTTATTGCATGTGTACCTCCCCCCTATACTGTGTTTGTACATTATCTCTCTTATCCGGCCATATCACTTATCTGGATGGCTACTGGTCCCAACATAGCCGGTTAATCGAGTTCGAACTGTACATGGATCAAAAGAGGCAAAACATTTTCATCAATCAGGAAGATAATCAAATTTGTTTGTAGGACTATTTTATACTTAGGCTGAGTAATAAATCAGGAGGGAGTGTTAATTGATGTATACCATGCCAGTGGCAGCATAACTTTCCAAACGTTTGTATGCTAGGATGTTTATATGTCCATTTAAGCACTATTTTGTAGCTTGACATGAAAGTTTGACAATTTTTTTTTAAATGAAGTTCCACAATGTTAGCTTGTGTCTATAAACTGATATTGGCACTACACCACATAATGCAATGACTCAGGACAATATCTTGTCACAACTTGGATTTGTTTTTTGACATGTGTACACATTCATCTTTCAAAAAGAATCTGTTATCTGACATAGCACCACTGAATTCAAGAGTACACCATTTGGGCATTGTTTATATCACCAGCATTCCCAATAATCTCCTAGTGACTGACTGAAGGCTAACAAACAATGCAGAAATTACTGTGAAAGCACTACATGCATCACAAAAGCCCAAACATGTTCAATGTTTGCCAAAAAAAAGAAGAAAAAAAATCTTCTCGAGTCCCAAGTCGATGCACATCACATGATAAAATGATCTTCCCTCAATTGATGCCTATCATCACTTTATGTTGTGTACTGCCAACTAAAACATTAACCTCATTCGTACTACATAAAAACCCTGACCATTCCCATGTGTGCATCCTAACCCTGACACAGGAGTACCAATTGGACTGCTAATTGGGCTAGGATTACCATTTACCTGCACCACTTGGTAAACCAATCTACAGGAGTCATCTTAAGTGAGTGTTAAGAGAGCTTTCAGATGTTGATGGACAGAGTAGTTTTCCTCTCAAGAATCTACCTCATTGTTCAATTGAATATCATTAATTAATGAGCTCGTGTCTCTCTTTTTCTTTGTCTGTCACTTCTTTGTCCCATTCCCATAAGGTACAAAGATGCAGTCAAAATTAAAGCTCTAATGGTGGTTCAAAGACTGATTATAGTCTATTTGGTAAAATATGTCAACAAATCTGTTCTTCTGTCAATGTGAATAGTCCATTTTACATCTGTTTCAAGATAAATCAATCAAGGATAAATCTCACTGATAACGTTATCAATAAAAAAAAAGATACTTCCTATCACTCATCTTCACCATCACTATACCATTCTTAAATCAACATTAACATCAACATCACAATGTGTACCACATCCATGATGAGTGGGGGACGATCACCATCATCATCATCCTCACCCTCATGTATCCTCCTCATCCTCACTCTTCATCATCATTATCATCATTCATCATCATTATCATCATCATCATCATCATCATCATCATTTATCATTATCATCATCATTCATCATATCATCATCATCATCACCAACATCATTGTCCATATGTATCTAACTAATTCTATTACTCTTTCTCACAATGCATTGTTTGGTACTGTTGCAGTATCAATTTTAAAAAAAAATCAGATACAGGCCTAATAAGGGAGTAGAAGATGTTTATGAGTTTGTTGTCCTGACTCCTGACATTTTTCTCGCATGTTCGCATTGTAGAATACGGACTTTTGCGTCATTATTAGTGAATCATGTAAGTTTCTGTGTGCCTTAGTTAAAATGATCTTAAGCGCAGTATGGATGAGGTGGGGGCGGGGGGGGGCGGGAAGGAAACTTAAAACTTTACATATGCTATGTTGATCTCCATGGATTCCAAGCTATTTTGAAAATGTGCCTACTGTTTGCCACATTTAACAAAATTGCTGTTTGAAGAGATAATATTTTCCAAGTTATTTGTAAGTACCCTTTCAGCGATGAAACATGCTGATAAACTCAAATACTGCCAATAATGATAATTGAAACTGATATCATGGCCAAGGAATAGATAAGAAGTTAAATTCTATCAGGAGCCTCTGCGCCTTCACTTTACCCACCTGGCACACACATACTCCTGGCTAATGGCTCACAAAAACTTCTCACATGCAAACACTTAGATGTTTTCTATTTTCTCACGAAGAACAAAACTCAGGCAACGAAAGACAACGCTTGGGAATTAATCCTCCTGGCACTTAAGAGAGTGCTTCTGTATGACATTCCTTCATAATAGATTACCAGGTTACAAAATAGCTACATTTCAACTGCAATTTCTCGCCAAAGTGCTCACAGCGATACCCATTAGCAAACAAGAAATGTACTCTCCACACTAACAACAGGAAGACAAGTATGGAATGTCGCCTAATATTTTTTCTTGGCTGCATTTTTTCAGTTCTTTGTTGAGTGTACCTTTGCTGTGTTCGATGGGCGACCAATAACGGGGATGAGAGGAAAGGTCCCCATTTATTTCCTCTGATAAGTGAGGGGTATTCTTATTGTTTGTCCCTCCCATCTTTTGTTTTTCAGAACCATCATAAAAAGAAGTAGACTTACACCATAATTGTTTGTACGCTTATTCGGGGTTTTCTGCTGTGTTAAGTCCATGTAAGCATTACAGGTGTACTGTCAATGGGCAATCCAATTACAGAGAGAATAACATCTAGTCTTCAAATATAGACATCTACACAAAAACATGTGTTGTTGCAGTAGCAGTATTCCCATCATTATCTTTAATCCATTCCAAATTGAGATTCCAAACTAAAAGTCTTTAGCAGTAATAGTACTCAGAAGGTTTTTGTAATCAATTTTAAAGGCATCATTTCAAAATGATCGTTTACTGTATACGCTATATATTACGCATCCATATATTTGCGTGATTATGCTTCAAAACGGCGAATTCACGAGGGTATATTTTCATGATTTTATTGTATCTGCATTCACTTTGTACAGAAATGTCAGGAAGTGACAATTTTCGCGTTCAGTGAGTCGCAAAATTCGCGAAAATAAAACCATCGCGAAATATTCAGCGTATACAGTATTGTTTCAAAAAGTGTAAATCAATGGGTGAATAGTTTAACCATACCCATTCCCCCATAGACTGTTATGAATAAAGATTACAGAAAATGTGTGACATTTATCCATGCATATCTTGCTAGTGGCAGCATAACTATTTTAAAGTTTTGTGTTCTAGGCTATTTATTTATTGTGTAGCTCAAATATCAAATTTGACAATTCTGTACATTGACACTCCACAATGTAAAATATTGTCTTTATGAGGTTTATATCCAGGGGGGCGGATCTAGCTTTTTTCCGGGGGGGGGGGGGTTGACAGGGATGTAGATCCATTTTTTTTGGGATGGGGGGGGGGGCAAAAAGTTAAAGAAAAAAGTAACAAAAAATTTGGCGTGCTCTACGCACTAAGTTCCAATGCAGAATTTTGAAAATTGTGTACACTTTAGTATTTCTATGCTAAGTTTAATGGTTTTGTAGTGCTTTCCAATGCTTTTTAAACACGATGGTGTTTTCTGTGCACATCACATTTTCGCTTGGCAGTACAAAGGGGGGGGGGGGATAAATCTCCTGAGTCCTAGCCTTCCCAAATAGATATCCCTAAGCCTCACTTCACATCTACTGAAGATAAGAACAAATTCCTCTGCCCCCCTCCCCCCCCTCTTTTCCCATATACCGATCAGTTTCTGTGAGACACCATGTCACAGTGTGCTATGTCATGATTCATGAGATTTTGTGCCATATATTGTTAACCACATCACCCCAAAATATCGCAGTGTTCTATTCTTCAGCAACTTTTCTCTATGATTTGTTTTCTCTTGCTATCTCAATATCCTTCTCCGTCCAAACCACATTTAATATTTGAGTGAGAATGCAGCAGCTCTTGTTATCGTTTCTCGCCTGTTTACACATATATTGTTTGACACTTCTCCAGCACGACTGCTTGTGACCCCGTGACCTCATTAAATCTTGAGCCGGGACTGCTTCGAATTCGGCGCTGCCAAGAGGTGTTTCTATTTGCTGTGAGCCAGGAGCGGTGTGAAGTTACTGTGAACACAGTAACGTGATTCATGCTTGGCCGGTACGTGATACAAATTATGATTGGATGTTGTGGTTTGCCATGTTGACACCAGGACCAGGCCGCGACACCAGATACAGAAGTCCACAGAGGAACTATTTTAGGAAGACACACACTGAAATGCAGTCGTGTTGTTATTGGTGGGCGATTATAATAACAGTTGACACTCCATACTCTCAACTACATGATGATGATGATGATGATGATGAAGGTAATGATGATGATGGTGATGATAATATGACGCTCATGTAAATGATGAAGAAAATGAAGATCGACTTGTAATAAACACTTAATACTGTATGTATATGCCATATATTTTTTTATTTTTCTTCAAGACAGGAAATTGCAAGAGTTTAGTTCTAGTTTGAAAACTTGCAGTATTTTTTGTATTGCCTTTTCATGCACTTATAACAGCAAGTGATTTTACAGTTATTACATCACAAAATTCATGAAAATAAAATCACTGTGAAATACTCCAGCATATACAGTATATTTCATTTTTTGCATGCTGTCAAACTGATGATAATGGTGATGACAATGATAATGATGTTGATAATGTAGATTGTAAAGACAATGAAGAAGATTGATTTATAATGAATAGACCTCATGTTTACTATCATCTAAAATTGCTTCTCTACAACAAGGATTGCAAGTGAGATATTACAGATTTTTCAAAATTTAAAGATAATAATTGATCACAAACAAAAAAATAAGCAGACTGTTCTATTTCTAGAAGTACAATACTTGAGATGGTTTACAATTTCGTAATATATACCATGACGGTAGAAGTGTAAGATTTCTCTTAAACAAAACTTTGTAAGTGTCCAAATTTTCCCTATATTATAATGGTCTCTCCCCAAACGTAACTTGAATATGGCTGACAAGAAAAGATGAGCCGATCTTCAAGTGTTGACACAAGTTTGATGGATACCCTCTTCAGTAGTCATCAAAAGATTTGGGGAGAAGAATTCTCACATCTCGGTGCAGTGATCTATAAATACCATCAGACTCTTTCTGCGTGACCTTCTTTCCATTTTTTGAGTCAATATTGTATTTGACCAGGTGCCCATGAACGATATCTAGCCTGTCATCTGAATGAATTTGTGAGTGCATTATCACACTAAACTAACATGGCATAGATTTTATGGGCTTAAGAGGGCAGAGAGAGTGGGGGGGGGGGGGAGGCAGTTAAATGGTGTGACAGCGGTGAAGATAAACAATTGAGAAAATGACCGAAAAATGGAGGATACAATTTATTTTAGTCTGATCATTTTTATCATACTGAGACACAGTTTGAGTGCGTGATGAGGGGAACTTGTCCTGAGGGAGTAAAGAAATGTCTTATCCCAACTCAACCTATCCCCCCCCCTCCAAAAAAAAAAAGAGAAATAGTGGTGCAATAACACAGAGGGAGAGAATGGTCAGTGTAAGAGGATTAAAATAATTTTCAAAGAGGTGACAACTGGTTGGAGATGGGGGTTATTAGACATCACAGAATGTTATTAGAATCATTGCACCTAATGCATTCCACCCAAATTTTGTAGCAAGCAGTGTTGTAGTCAAGACCAGGCCATCCGAGACCAAGACCAAGACCAAGACCAGACACCCCGAGACCAAGATCAAGACCAAGAAAAAGAGGTCCGAGGCCAAGACCAGAAGTCCGAGACCAAGACCAGCACTTTCCGAGACCAAGACCAAGACCAAGACCAGCGTTTCATTTGACACTAATTTATGTATGTTTTGAGGATAACGCAACTTTGTTACTCAGCATTAACTGCCTACCATACCATACGCCTATCCATACGAGTACGAGTCAATACAAATTACACAAACAACTTAAAAACAATTTTAAATTGAAAAGAACACTTTTTCCCATGAATGCATTTGCCTGAGCTACTGAAATACAGATCAGATAAAGAAAATAAAGCGTTGTTAATAATCTTATTTCTTTCATTCATTAATGTTTTTCTTCATTCATTCATTTTCTTTTTGTTTTGTTTTATTGCTTTCTATTTGTATTTCTTCATGCACTCTTTTCTTTTCGTTCATTCTACCCTTTCTCTTTCTTTTTTCATTCCTTCTGCCTCTTTCCCATGTCTTTCTTTCTATTCTCTTTTTCTTTACTTCATCCTTTCTTTTTCTCTCTTCTTGCTTATTTTTTCTATCTCTATCTTGTTTTTCTTTTTTCTCTTCTTCCTTTTTCATTAAATTCATTTTTACTTCCTTCTTTCTATCTTTCTTCCCTTTTTCCATTCATTCTTAATGTCTTTTATTCTTATTTTCATTGTGTTCTATCTTTCTTCCTTTTTCTTACTTTGGTCTACCTTTCATTTTATTTCTTTTCTTGTTTTATTCCTTTCTATTCGCAATCTTTAATTTTTCTTCTTTTTTCTTTCATTTTTTTCTTCTTTTATTTGTCTTTCTTTTGGTCATAAGTCTTTTATATTCTTCATTCATTTTTCTTCCTTTCTCTTTTTCTTCATTTTATCTTTTCTTTTTCTCTTTTCTTGCATTTTGTTTCTCTTTCTTTCTCTTCTTCATTCATTTTTTCTTTCCTTCCTTCTTTCTATCTTTCTTCTTTCTCTTCTTCATTCATTTTTTTCTTTCCTTCCTTCTTTCTATCTTTCTTCTTTCTCTTCTTTCATTCTTGATGTCTTTTTTCCTTCTTTCTATCTGTTTTAAAATTTATTTTCCTGCTTTCTTGATGTCAATCTTCTTTTTCTGTTTTTCTTTAGTTTTCAGTCTTCTTCCTTTCAGGCTGTTATTTCCTATTATGTTTTCTTTCTTTTGTTTGACTTTCTATTCTCCCAATCTCTCTGTTTTTCTTTCTTTGTTACCTTTTCTTCCGTTACTTTTTCTCTGTGTTTGTATGTTCATTCCATACTTCTTTTTCAGTTCTCTACCATGTCTACCTCCATGTTCAATTATAAGAGGAACGACCAGAATATATTGCTTCAGAGGAGCCACCATCGCCGGTCCTTATGTGTAGAAGATTTGTGTTAAAACTATGTTTGAACACACTCTGTATGTTTGAACGCCCTATATACATGCCGCATACTTGCAGTTTGTACGTGTGCAATAATAAAGATTTTTATGTAAAATCATCATGATATTAGTTGCTGGTCTCGGGCTGGTCTCGGCCGAAAAATCCAAGACCAGAAGGTTCGAGACCAAGACCAAGACCAAGACCAGAGGGTTCGAGACCGAGACCGAGACCAAGAAAGAGCATACTGGTCTCGAGACCAAGACCAGTCTCGAGACCTTCAACACTGGTAGCAAGTAATTAAAACATAGCCAAACCTGTAGGAAGAATAGACAGCTGCACAGAAGGACACCTTTCTATTAGGGACAATTTAAACCATTTTCAATACCTGTTCTTATTACAACCATGTTGTGTCATTTATTTTCATCAGCAGTAAAATAAACAATTTCCCGTAATACATGTAATGTGGTTTAAATACACCACAGGCAAAGACTGTACTGTAAATCATTATCGCACCCATTTCACATACATAAACTGTACACTTGAAGACTCAGTTTTGCCTTTTGATAAAACAGAATCTTATGTGTTTTTTACTGCTGTGGCATTTGTTTAAACATTGAAATAAATGACATGCAATGTACACATACTCGTGAGACAGAATCCACATTTCCCAGAATTACTCGCCATAAAAGTCTGATCCGTCATGCCTCTCTGACGTCAACTAACTTCAAATACTGGAATAAGTGTCGATAATGCCGATTAATTAGATGACATGGAGACTTTTTTGCTGTTTAGATCTGTAGTTGAGGTAAAATGGAATGGCCCTCTCTTTGACTCAAAATATAAAGGGGCACATTTTTCCTCATACTGCAAAGAAACAGTTTTCACTGTGTGTGATAAAATTGTCAATTTTATATTTTGTTTTAATATATGATGCACCACGCGCTACCCGGGGGTACCGTTGTACCCCGGTGTACCGCATTGTGCAGCACCCTCTTATGTCCAAAATGTACTTTCTCAGTTATGATCACTGAAATCAGTGGTTATGATGCAGAACCTGTGGCAAGTGCACAACAAAAAGGCATAACTTACGAAAAATGGGTAAAAATGAAGCTAAATTTGTTATTTTCACATTCATTACATAACTTTTCAATAATTTTGTAACCAGGGTACAGTGCTAAAAAAAAAAATAATTCAACAAAATGGCGGATTTCTAGTTGGTATCCCGGGGTACCATTTATGTCATCATATATATATATATATTTTTTTTTTTTGGGGGGGGGGGAGGGACTGCAGTCTGTACAGCAAGTCATTGAAATCATTTTATAGTTATATTCATTGGTGTACCGATGAATTTTCAGGGTGGGGGGGGGGGGTTCATCAGTGGCCAAATCATGTCCGTGTACACAACCAAACAACTGAAGCCACAAGCAAAAAAGGAGCCTGTTTCTCAGCCAAATCATATCAGTTCATGGCCAACTAGCAATGCGAAAAGAAAAAAAAAAGCGAAGTTTCTCATGTCACCCAGGACCATATTTCTATGGCCAAATCACGACACCAGGAACCACCACATCCATGGCCAAAATGAGTGTTTTCCATAAAAGGAGGGTATTAAACACGCATTTTTGCAAAGGAGGGGTGTTTGAACACTCACAACACCTCCTCAGTACACCTATTTTATAGTTTGCCTACATCTTTACCAGTTCAGGACTGGTGATGTATATCAATATACTCATCCTGAGGTTTATGGAAAATGTATATTATATCAAAATCAAACTGTCTTTAATGAGTAAATAATGATCCTCATTATTAATTTCAGAAAATAAACAATACAGCTGAACAATGCCTTGATAGTGGAACTTTCAGATATTACACAACACTAACCATCTACACATACAAACACACACAACACACAACACACACACACACACACACACCACACACAGTTCACACACACACACACAGCACGGCAACACACAAACATACACACACACACACACACACACACACAACACACACACACCACATCCACACACACACACACACACACACACACACACACACACTAACTGGAATGTGCATCACTAAATTCTTACCCGAGATCTTAGCTCACCAGTGTCTTAATAGGGTACAATATGTGAAATCAAAGTATTTATCTCATAAATCCTATTGTCTTGTAAACTGTGTACATTTCACTGGAGAGGCACTTCAAACGCTGGTGACATACATAACATACCCCCCCCCCACAAATCTTGCAATATTTCATGTCATTATCTCCATGACAATGTGGCAGTACGGTCAGACATTTCTACCACCAATAACCAATCATCTCATTTGGGATAGATGGATGGATGAATGGCTTGACACCACCCTCATATCACATAACATGATCCTATTCTAAGATGATACATCATTCAGCATCCTCCATCAAATACTTTGGTAGACACATCACACAATCAGAGTTGTTGACTCGAGCGGGGGGGGGGGGGGGGGGGGGGGGGGGGTGGGGTACTCAGATTTGGTTCCGACGGGGGTGTGCCGCTGAAGTCGAAACACCCGAACCTTTTTAAGGGTTCATTTTGGCGGATAATGGTACCATATTATTAAGGTTTTTTTTATTAAGAAAAATGACATTTTTGTGCATTTTAGCGATGAAATAGTCGAAAATTATCTAGTGTAAATCGTAATATTTCAAAATCATGACCATGTTTTAAGGATTTTTTTCCGCACAGAAACCATACCATGGATTTTATAAAGAAAAAGTACCTATTACAGTGGCACACTCCCGCGTTGACATTACTAGGCAAGTAACCCCCCCCCCCCTCCCCGGGACTCGAGTCAGACTAGAGTCGCCAATTTTCTGACTTGCGACTTGAACTTGATTTGTGGGCAAATGACTTGTGACTTGACTTGACTTGAGACAGAATGACTTGCAACTTGACTTGACTTGAGAAAAATGACTTGGTAACAAACTGATGTACATGTATGCATGATTATGAGTGAGGTATTTTTTGTTTTTGTTATAAAATTTTTAAAAAACTCTTTATTCTTGTCGATATGCACCTCTAGATGTCATTTCTTTTATTCAACGGCCATCTGAATAAATGTTTCTCATCTGCAGCAAAGACTGTGCAGAGTTGTTTAGTTTGGGCCACAATTTTTGATGTAGTTGACTTGTTGACTTGACTTGCGACGCAATGCAATTTGCGACTGGACTTGACTTGAGACAGGATGACTTGTGACTTGACTGTGACTTAGAAAAAATGACTTGGTTACAACACTGCACACAATACTCCAACAATCCAGGTGAGAGGTTAAGGAAGGGATATATCCCCTAAAATGGTAAGGTGTATACAGATCGGGTGAATGCAACATTTTAATCAAAAAAGTTACGAAACAAAAATATGTGTATCTCCATTTTCAGATTTGGCCTAATTTTACCAAAAATATTTTACTGCCAGAGGATTAGAGGTGATACACAGGTGTAAAGATCTCTGCTAATCCCCTTTCGAGGGGAGTGCAGGCCCTTTTGGCTGAAAATCAGTTAAAATCCCTATCAAAATGAAAGAAAAAGTTTACCAAAGGGGGGGGGGGAGAGATCACCCCCCCCCCCCTCCACACTGTTATTCTCAGAATTTGGAACATTAACTGAATTGAATGGAACTTAATGCTTGGATAAGACCAAATCACTAGTTACACAACATTTAGCTAAGACAATCCTCAGAGGCTCAGATAACTTTATCTACAGCGACCTTTGTTATAGAAATTAGAAACCAGCAACAGAATTCAGACAAACTCATCTACAACATCTGTTTAATCTGTTGGAAATGCATTTGATTTTGGAATTATGCATTTTCCGTAGAGCCAACTGAGAATTATCTTGTACTTAGTCTCAACAGGTTAATAATATGTAGAACACTTTGACATTCATTGGATACATGTTTCTTGTGTTTAAAGGTATGGCTAACATTTACCACAGTTAAAAAAATCTGAGCTACAATGATTCCCCATGCTACAGTTTCTTTGATAGGTCTGAAAATGACGCCCTGAAAAATTGTGTTTCAAAATGATTATTTTAGTGCTTTAATACAGTGAAAATCGTAAGTTGATCGGATTCACGCTGCCCATTTTCTCCCCATAGGCTTACTGTGTGTACTCTACACTATTTAAACTCGCCCAAGTTTTAATTGTTTTTCCAAACTTGCCATTGGCAGTGTAATTTCCAAACTTTTTTTATTCTAGGGTGTTTATTTGTCCATATGAACACTACTAATGTAGTTCAGATATCAAAGTTTGACAATTTTTTAATTGAAGTTCGCAGCATATGTAGCCTAATCACTTTAATAAACCAATTCACCACAACATAGTAATGAAAATGAGTGGAATGAAACTAGGCCAGAATTTTTCTTGAACTCTTGAAAATGTGACTAATGTATCTCATGTCCCCCGTTGGCTAATTCCAGGAAAACGCGTCTGGTGAATGTGAGGTATAAAGACGAACAGATGATTGGCATGATCGTACGACTTTGGCATTCTCCTCATAACTCATGATTAATAAATGTGGAGATGAATAAAGTATCCCAGCAGTGAAAAATTTCTAGCTTTCATGTGAGTTACGCGTTGTAAGTACTGGGCGGTGATCAATTTTATAAATTTTGATTTATGATTTATTTATCATAACTGGCAACATTAATAATGGATGTTGATTTTAGAAAACAAAATGGGGGTGATGGCGAAAAAAGTCAACTCGGGAAGCGCGATCTAACTGCGAAGAAAGGAGGACCATCAATCATGGCGGATTAATTGGGGACTGTTGCCACTTCGCACGCACGACACAACATAAATACGCAAGCGATGTACTGCACGTTTTGCGTGTATTACTACGGTAACGAGCACCATGGAAATGTGCATGCTCACATACATTTGTGCATTTCGGCAAATGGCAGCGTATTGTGAGCCATAATTCTGATGCTGTTTATATTTAATGAGTACATGTGGCTTATTCTTTCACGCCTTTTCTCCTTTGAATTTCAAGAAGGACATTCATTTAGTATGGATTGGTTCGCCGAATGCTTAATTGGAAAGATTTAGACGACAGTAGCGCTCGGTCATTACACGCAGACTGGATGGAAGATCCAGACAACGAACTTTGCACATCTAGACATAGAGAACTGATAGATTTTATGAAGAGATTCAACTGATAGTTTAGATTGAAAACATTACAGAGCAAATCAAACTAAGACTGAGTATGACTGGATATCACGGCTGTGGTTGGCTGTAGCAATGCCGGGGGCAAGACTTTTTATGTTTTACAGTAATATGGCAATCGTGATGTCAGGGTTCGCTTCTCTTTACGCACTTTTTGTATGGTTATATTGAAATATTTTGGATAATCTGAGAAAATGTGGGCCTTAACATCCTCTTTTGTGATTTGAGTATATTCCAGCTCAATTGTGGCCTTGCCAAGCAGCATACTCAAATTGTATTAACCAGTCACAGAAACTGATAATGGCAAAAACATGTTCACTATATGTCATGTGCTTTGTTAAGCTTAGAAATTCATTTATTTTTATGAAATGAATTATTGAGTGTCTGATAAAAGATGTCTCATTGCCCATCACTTGAAACAGTGACGGGAAACTTACATCTTACTCAGTAATTTAAATTTTTCTTACTATTTTATATCCATACAACAATGAACTTACATATTCAAAGTGGCAGTATATGTGCAGTCATGTAATCAAGAAACTCGCAAATTGATGAGAGGCATGTCAGCATGATTATGTTTCAGCATTGTTGCATAAATCGCCAGTATTTTTTTAAAGTAATCAGTTTTTAAAATATTGATCCATTTTAAATTCTCAACTAAGCTATGCATGACGCGTACGGCAGGGGGGTGTTTTGGTTGTTCAAACACCCCCTTTTGGGCAAACGGCTGAGCGACTTCGGCGACTTGGCTGACCGGAAAAATTTGTGACCTCGATTGGTTTGGAATGAAAAAAAAAAATCACTTTTCGCGGCTGGGCTGACCCGGAAAAATTTTGGACCTCGGATTTTGGATGACAAATATTTTCACTTTTCGGCGGCTGGGCTGATCGGGAACCCCTCCACCCCCCCCTTTGCAAAATCCTGCGTACGCCTATGCTAACATGTTTGCCAAAAACAAAAACGCCAGGAACTGCCACAGTAAATTATGTTGGCCGAACAAACAGCTTCAAAAACTTGTATCTCCCTAGAAAAAAGTATAAAACAAATCCCAGAAAAGCAACAGGAGAGTAAATATTTGCAAAATTTTGGAGGTAAAAAGCTTCCTTTTTGCCTCCAGGTCTACTCATCATCGGATTAGATGGCTGGTTTATCGCTCTAATGCACCCACCACAGCAAATCAATCCATCACTAAAAATCAGCCTTACTAACTGCTCCTTCAAGAGAATCCCATTCCAGAATTATCAAGAAGAGTGTATTTGCTGGTATTTTACAGCTCACAATGTCCAAATGAGATCTTGATATAAAAATAGTAACAGCAACTATTTGTTTGTTTGTATTTTTAATATAAATTATTAAAGTATAGTGTATCTTTATACGCTTGATGTATGATTTTCATCATCAATTAATCACATCATTATATTATCAATTATCATCCAACATCATTATCATCGATTCAATCATTAAATCATCATCATTCATCATCATTGTATTATTATCATAATCATTATGGTTTAAAGTCAATTTCAGGGCAACAAATTGAATAGTTCAAATCTAGCTAGCAGATTTACACAAGCTGCTGTTCACACTATCCACATTTAATAATGTGTACCACATGTATATGATTTCACAACTACTGTGACTTGATGTTACGAACAGTCAGTCCCACTTACTGAAACCTGTTTCATGACACCAGGCTCAATAATTTCACAAACAGCAGGTTATTTTGACTTCAACCTTTCCCTTGTGTCTTTGTATTTTTTTTTCTTAAGTGAAGAAAAAATCTAGTTGTACATACGTCACACTTTGAAAATTCCAGGCTAGCTCATAACACAACATATGAACAATTTAGTGAATGACTGTTTAATCATCAAGGTTTGACAGGCTTTGATTAATTCACTTGCACTGCTTGGTACCGTGACGTGCTGGAGAGGAAACATACTGCAGGTCAATTGCCATCGTCACAGTCGTAACTACGCTTGCTGAAATTTTCAAGACGCCATCGTCCGGAAAACTAATCAGCCGAGTGTTTGGGCGGCAAGTAACGCAACCTTCACCCGAGGGCAGTTGAGGATTAAGAAGCAGGAGGCCAAGATGGTCGTACATGTTGACTCATCTCCACAAATGGCCTGGCAGGTGAACGCAAGCGGCATCTTGTCAGAGGAAGATCGCGTCGTCGCGTGATAAACGCTTTCGGCCACGACTGGGACCACGACGTGCAATGAAAATGGATGAGAAGCTTGTACAAGATATGCGACAAGGTCAAAAACTTCTGCGCGTATCTACGTCGGGACCATAACGGAAGTCCCGATTTAACAAGATGTAACGAGTTGTACGATCCATGTTACTATCATGTTCTTCTTCCGCAATAAGCAATTATGATAATTTGGGTCGGGTTAACAACAATTAAGATCAACTGGCATATTGATGATGAAGCAGGAGGTGAATTCGATATCGTTGAGACCGGTTTACAGGAGGGGCCAGGAAGGGGCGTGGTCCTGGTGGTGTCGCGCGAAAGACTATTCCAGCAAAGTATGCGTAGCTAAAGTTTATGTGTACATGTATCTTGAAAACGGTAAACTCTGCTCCATACACAGTGACTATTGTGAAAGTGTATCATTAGGCTAACTTCGCCCGAGGCAATTTGGCCTCGATCCAAGACCTTAAACTCCATTAGGCTGAATTAGCCAGAAGGGTTTGAATCAATTCATTCTCTATACTGTCTCTTTCTTGAGTCGTGTTTGATTAATTTACAAATTTGTTGCATGATATTTACTGTTATTTTAATTGGGGTTGTTGTAAATTTCTATTTTTATCAATGGAAATGGATCGCGTCCGTTTGTCAAAGACAAGACACCTTTCACATTTGTACTTGTGTGAAGATTTGGTCACATGCCGTGCATATTGATTGTAACATCTCAAATCTCATTGAAATACACAAATTTGTAATCCATACTAAGGCATTTCTCAAAAAAATTGACAGTCGATTTGTTTGATCAATCAAACCCTTCTGGCTGATTTGGACCTGGGATTTGGAGGCAAGGCTGAATTAGCCGTGACTGTGAGGCCCAAAGGTTGGCAACCAAGCCTGTGAGTAAGTGTTGGCACGACTAAAGGCCTCCGCAGCACTATGCGATCCGATTTCGCCGATTCCGATTCGACAAGTTAGTGTGAGTCGGGATGTGTGGCGTGCTTCAGCGATCCGACTTGCGATTCGCATAGGTTTTTGGCATGCCAAAATTCCTACGATTAGCCGTACGACTTGCTTGCGATTTTTTTCTGGATTCATGTTATAATGATCTGTAAAATTACGTCATAAAACAAGTCGTACGGACAAAAGTCGCATAGTGTGCGGAGGCCTAAGTCGGCCAAAGAGTCGGAGTCATGACTATCGTCGAGGAGTGCGCGACTCCCGACTTTAGAAATGGGCCAGAATCGACTCCATGTAGAGGTGCGAAAGTTGATCTAAACCTCATTCGATTATGCGTGGACAAAAACATCGATACACGATTTTATTCGCTGAGTTGAAAAAAACAGATTTGTTGATGAATAAGATTAAATCTATTCTAAAAAAGTTGACAGTGCCTCTTTTAGGCTGTTATCAAAATGTGGCAAAAACAATGTTTCTTTCTGGTAGAACTCTTGTAACCAAATCTGGGGATTAGTAGTGCAGACTGTTTATAGATGGCATTCTTTGGCTGGCACATGTTGAACAAAATGTTGACAAAATAACTAACGCACTACTTGCTTCTGCACTACCACATAGTTTTGATAGCTGAACACATGCGACGTCTGACTTTTACTCCTACTCCCTTTTTCACTGCGTGCTGCGTGTGCAGAGTATTCTTAAGTGATGGGGAATTCTTTGTCCTCCCAATGCAGTGCATGCATTTACCCATTAGGTTTTCACAATCGATGGAACTGTATTTTGGGCCATATCGTGCCTCTAGCGATATATTGAAAATAATCATGGATTAATCAATAGGGATTTCAACATCGTGTAATTTCAATATATCATAAATCGCCCACGGCACTACTCATGAAATATTGAAATCACATACTGTATGCCATGATAAACAAGTTCAAAACATCAATGAAACAAAGTGTAAAGTCATTTTAGAATGAATCGTATCACAGTTGAAACAACATAAGTCGCAAAAAGTAATTTTCCAAAAATGAACTTACCGATTATCATTTGTAATGAAATTGGACAAGCAATGGACTGCTTTTGCATCAAAATCACTGAAATCATTAAGGAGGACACTGAACAGTATTGTATAGGTTGTTCCGTGCTCGCTTTTTACCTGTTGATCAATACCAACAAGAACCGAATACCAAGAGTCGGCAATAGTCGGAGTCGCGACTCTTGATGGCAATTAGGGCGATCCCAAAAATCGCTGGAGTCATGCAACACTATCTTGGAGTACTGTTCAATATCTACTGTAAAACATCCTGGACTAACATATGAAAAGGTTAATGAGCACATGAAGATCCAACGCGTTTTGAATGCTTTAAGGTTTTCAGCTTCTCATTTTAGTCATTTTGCTGGCAGAACTTGAATGCAATCTATTCTAATAATTTATGATGCTGTTTTCATTCTTGTCCATTTGACCCATTTTTATGTCATGGCTGTGAGGCAAATCATGTAGCA
>JZLH01S0351552.1:24209-46709 GCA_001188425.1 Eucidaris tribuloides
AATTCTCACATCTCGTGCAGTGATCTATAAATACCATCAGACTCTTCTCGTGACCTTCTTTCATTTTTTGAGTCAATATTGTATTTGACAGGTGCCATGAACAATATCTAGCCTGTCATCTGAATGAATTTGTGAGTGCATTATCACACTAAACTAACATGGCATAGATTTTATGGGCTTAAGAGGGCAGAGAGAGTGGGGGGGGGGGGGGGGAGGCAGTTAAATGGTGTACACGGTGAAGATAAACAACTGAGAAAATGACCGAAAAATGGAGGATACAATTTATTTTAGTCCTGATCATTTTTATCATACTGACACACAGTTTGAGAGCGTGATGAGGGGAACTTGTCCTGAGGGAGTAAAGAAATGTCTTATCGCCACTCAACCCATCCCCCCCCCTCCAAAAAAAAAAAGAGAAATAGTGGTGCAATACCACAGAGGGAGAGAATGGTCAGTGTAAGAGGATTAAAATAATTTTTCAAAGAGGTGACAACTGGTTGGAGATGGGGTTATTAGACATCACAGAATGTTATTAGAATCATTGCACCTAATGCATTCCACGCCAAATTTGTGTAGCAGTAATTTTAAACAATAGCCAAACCTGTGCGAAAATAGGACAGACTGCCCACGGAAGTTAGACAGCTGCACAGAAGGGACACCTTTCTATTAGGGACAATTTAAACATTTTCAATCACTGTTCTTATTACAACCATGTTGTGTCATTTATTTTCATCAGCAGTAAAATAAACAATTTCCCGTAATACATGTAATGTGGTTTAAATACACCACAGGCAAAGACTGTACTGTAAATCATTATCGCCACCCATTTCACATACATAAACTGTACAACTTGAAGACTCAGTTTTGCCTTTTGATAAAACAGAATCTTATGTGTGTTTTACTGCTGTGGCATTTGTTTAAACATTGAAATAAATGGACATGTAATGTACACATACTCGTGAGACAGAATCCACATTTCCCAGAATTACTCGCCATAAAAGTCTGATCCGTCATGCCTCTCTGACGTCACTAACTTCAAATCCTGGGAATAAGTGTCGATAATGCCATTAATTAGATGACATGGAGACTTTTTTGCTGTTAGATCTGTAGTTGAGGTAAAATGGAATGGCCCTCTCTTTGACTCAAAATATAAAGGGGCACATTTTTCCTCATACTGCAAAGAAAACAGTTTTCACTGTGTTGATTAAAATTGTCAATTTTATATTTTGTTTTAATATATGATGCACCACGCGCTACCCCGGGGTACCGTTGTACCCCGGTGTACCGCATTGTGCAGCGCCCTCTTATGTCCAAAAATGTACTTTCTTCAGTTATGATCACTGAAATCAGTGGTTATGATGCAGAACCTGTGCAAGTGCACAACAAAAAGGCATAAACTTACGAAAAATGGGTAAAAATGAAGCTAAATTTGTTATTTTCACATTCATTACATAACTTCTACATAATTTTGTAACCCAGGGTACAGTGCTAAAAAAAAAAATAATAATTCAACAAAATGGCGGATTTCTAGTTGGTATCCTGGGGTACCATTTATGTCATCATATATATATATAGTTTTTTTTTGGGGGGGGGGGAGGGACTGCAGTCTGTACAGCAAGTCATCGAATCATTTTATAGTTATATTCATTGGTGTACCCATGAATTTTCGAGGGGGGGGGGTGTTCATCAGTGGCCAAATCATGTCCGTGTACACAACCAAACAACGAAGCCACAAGCAAAAAAGGAGCCTGTTTCTCAGCCAAATCATATCAGTTCATGGCCAACTAGCAATGCAAAAAGAAAAAAAAAAGCGAAGTTTCTCATGTCACCCAGAACCATATTTCATGGCCAAATCACGACCACCAGGAACCACCACATCCATGGCCAAAATGAGTGTTTTCCATAAAAAGGAGGGTATTAAACACCGATTTTTGCAAAGGAGGGGTGTTTGAACACTCACAACACCTCCTCAGTACCCTATTTTATAGTTTGCCTAATCTTTACCAGTTCAGGACTGGTGATGTATATCAATATACTCATCCCTGAGGTTTATGGAAATGTAATATTATATCAAATCAAACTGTCTTTTAATGAGTAATAATGAATCTCTCTATTAATTTCAGAAAATAAACAATACAGCTGAACAATGCCTTGATAGTGAACTTTCAGTATATACAAACACTAATCATCCTACACATACAAACACAACACAACACACAAGCACACAGCATCACACACGACACACACACACACAGTTCACACACACAGCCAACACACGGAAAAACAACACGACACAACACACAAGCACACACAACACACACACACACACACACACACACACACCCACTACATCCACACACACACACACACACACACACACACACACACACACTAACTGGGAATGTGCATCACTAAATTCTTACCCGAGATCTTAGCTCACCAGTGTCTTAATAAGGTACAATATGTGAAATCAAAGTATTTATCTCATAAATCCTATTGTCTTGTAAACTGTGTACATTTCACTGGAGAGCACTTCAAACCTGGTGACATACATAACATACCCCCCCCCCACAAATCTTGGCAATATTTCCTGTCATTATCTCCATGACAATGTGAAGTATACGTCACATTTCTACCACCATGTAACCAATCATCTCATTTGGGATAGATGGATGGATGAATGGGCTTGACACCACCCTCATATCGTAACATGATCCTATTCTAAGATGATACATCATTCAGCATCCTCCATCAAATACTTTGGTAGACACATCACACAATCAGAGTTGTTGACTCGTGCGGGGGGGTACTCAGATTTGGTTCCGACGGGGGTGTGCCGCTGAAGTCGAAACACCCGACCCTTTTTAAGGGTCATTTTGGCGGATAATGGTACCTATTATTAAGGTTTTTTATTAAGAAAAATGACATTTTTGTGCATTTTAGCGATGTTTAAGGATATTTTTCCCCAGAAACCATACCCATGGATTTTTAAACGAAAAAGTCACCTATTACAGCGGCACACTCCCGTTGACCTTACTAGGCAAGTACCCCCCCCCCCCGGGGACTCGAGTCAGACTAGAGTCGCCAATTTTTCTGACTTGCGACTTGACTTGATTTGTGGGCAAATGACTTGTGACTTGACTTGACTTGAGACAGAATGACTTGCAACTTGACTTGACTTGAGAAAAAATGACTTGGTAACAATGCATGATTATGAGTGAGGTATTTTTGTTTTTGTTTATAAAATTTTTAAAAACTCTTTATTCTTGGTCCATATGCACCCTCTAGATGTCATTTCGTTTATTCAATGGCCATCTGAATAAATGTTTTCTCATCTGCAGCAAAGACTGTGCAGAGTTGTTTAGTTTGGGCCACAATTTTTGATGTAGTTGACTTGTTGACTTGACTTGCGACGCAATGATTTACGACTTGACTTGACTTGAGACAGGATGACTTGCTTGACTTGATTTGTGGGCAAATGACTTGTGACTTGACTTGACTTGAGACAGGATGACTTGCGACTTGACTTGACTTAAGAAAAAATGACTTGGTTACAACACTGCACACAATACTCCCAACAATCCAGGTGAGAGGTTAAGGAAGGGATATATCCCCTAAATGGTAAGGTGTATACAGATCGGGTGAATGCAACATTTTAATCAAAAAGTTACGAAACAAAAATATGTGTATCTCCATTTTCAGATTTGGCCTAATTTTACCAAAAATATTTTACTGCAGAGGATTAGAGGTGGATACACATGGTGTTAAGACTTTTCCTTCGCTACTCACATCCTCTCTCGACGGGGAAGGTAGCTAGGGCCTTTATTTATCCCCATCAAAATTGAAAAAAAAAGTTTACCAAAGCGGGGGGGGGAGAATCACCCCCCCCCCCTCCACTGTTATTCTCAGATTTGAACATTAACTGAATTTGAATGGAACTTAACTGCTTGGATAAGACCAAATCACTAGTTACAACATTTAGCTAAGACAATCCTCAAGAGGCTCAGATAAACTTTATCTACAGCGACCTTTGTTATAGAAATTAGAAACCAGCACAGAATCAGACAAACTCATCTACAACATCTATTTAATCTGTTGGAAATCATTTGATTTTGGAATTATGCATTTTCCGTAGAGCCCAACTGAGATATCTTGTACTTAGTCTTCAACAGGTTAATAATTATGTAGAATACTTTGACATTCATTGGATACATGTTTCTTGTGTTTAAAGGTATTGGCTAACATTTACCACAGTTAAAAAAATCTGAGCTACATGATTCCCCATGCTACAGTTTCTTTGATAAGGTCTGAAAATGACGCCCTGAAAAAATTGTGTTTCAAAATGATTATTTTAGTGCTTTAATACAGTGAAAAGCGTAAGTTGATCGGATTCACCTGCCCATTTTCTCCCATAGGCTTACTGTGTGTACATCTACACTATTTAAACTCGCCCCAAGTTTTAATTGTTTATTCAAACTTGCCATTGGCAGTGTAACTTTCCAAACTTTTTTTATTCTAGGGTGTTTATTTGTCCATATGAACACTACTATGTAGTTCAGATATCAAAGTTTGACAATTTTTTAAATTGAAGTTCCACAATGTTAGCCTATCACTTTAATAAACCAATTCACCAACATAGTAATGAAATGAGTGAATGAAACTAGGCCAATTTTCTTGAACTCTTGAAAATGTGACTAATGTATCTCATGTCCCAGTTGGCTAATTCAGGAAAACGCGTCTGGTGAATGTGAGGTATAAAGACGACAGGATGATTGCATGATCGTGACTTGCATTCTCCTCGTAACTCATGGTTAAAATAGTGAGATGATAAAAGTATCCAGCGGTGAAAAATTTCTAGCTTTCATTATTACGGTTGTAAGTACTGCAGTGACTCATTTATAAATTTTGATTTATGATTTATTATCATACTGCAACATTAATAATGGATGTTGATTTTAAGAAAACAAAAATGGGGTGATGGCGAAAAAGTCAACGTCGGGAAGCGAGTCTAACTGCGAAGAAGGAGGACCATCAATCATGCGGAATTAAATTGGGGACTGTTGCCACCGTCGACACGTCACGCACAACATAAATACCGCAATGATGTTACTGCACGTTTTGCGTGTATTACTACGGTAACGAGCACCTGGAAATGTCATGCTCACATACATTTGTCATTTCGGCAAATGGCACGTATGTGAGCCATAATTCCTGATGCTGTTTAATTTAATGAAACCATGTGGCTAATTCTTTCACCCTTTTCTTCCTTTGATTTCAAAAGGACTTCATTTAGTAGTGGATTGGTTCGCCGAATGCTTAATTGGAAAGATTTAGACGAAGTACGCTCGTCATTACACGCAGACTGGATGGAAGATCCAGACAACGAACTTTGGCACATGCTAGACAACGAGACTGATAGATTTATGAGAGAATTCAACTTGATAGTTAGATTGAAAACATTACAGGCAAATCTAACTAAGACTGAGTATGACTGGATATACGGCTGGGTGACTGTAGCATGGCTAGCAAGACTTATTATGTTTACAGTATATGTCAATGTGATGTCAGGGTTCCTTCTCTTACCACTTTTTGTATGGTTATATTGAAATATTCTGGATAATCTGAGAAAATGTGCCTTATCATCTCTTTTGTGATTTGAGTATATTCCCAGCTCAATTGTACCTTGCCAAGCAGCATACTCAAATTGTATAACCAGTCACAAATTGATATGCAAAAACATGTTCACATATGTCATGTGCTTTGTTACTTCGAAGTTTTCATTTATTTTTATAAAATAAATTATCCAGTGTCTGAATAAAAGATATCTCATTCCCATCACTTGAAACAGTAACGGGAAAGTTACACCTTACTCAGTAATTTATATTTTTTCTTACTATTGTTATATCCATCAACAAATGAACTTCATATTTTAAAGTGCAGTATATGTGCAGTCATGTAATCAAGAGACTCCACAAATTGATGAGAGGCATGTCAGCATGATATATGTTTCACTTGTTGCAAAATCGCAAAGATTTTTTTTAAAAGTAATCAGTTTTTAAATATTTGATCCCATTTTAATTCCAAACTAACATGTTGGCAAACAGAAACAGGACACTGCCACAGTAAATTATGTTGGCCAGAACAACAGCTCAAAACTTGGTATCTCCCTAGAAAAAAAGTACAATCCAAGAAAGCAACAGGAGAGTAAATATTTGCAAATTTTGGAGTAAAAAGCTTCCTTTTGCCTCCAGGTCTACACATCATCGGGATTAAGATGCTGGGTTTATCCTCTAATGCACCCACCACAGGCAAGTCAATCCATCACTAAAATCAAGCCTTACTCTGCCCTTTCAAGAGACTCCCATTCCAGGAATTATCAGAAGAGTGTATTTGCTGGTATTTTCCTAGTTCACACAAATGGAATCTTGAATATAAAATAGTAACACAGCTATTTGTTTTGTTGTATTTTAATATAAATTATTAAAGTACAGTGTATCTTCTAACTGATGTATGATTTTCATCATCATTATCATCATTATTATCATTATCATCAACATCATTATCATCATCATCGTCACCATTGGTATTATTATCATCATCATTATGGGTTTAAAGTCAATTTCAGGGCAAACAAATTGAATAAGTTCAAATCTACTACAGATTACACAGCTCTGTTCACACTATCCACTTTATAATGTGTACATATGTACCGTATATGATTCACAACTACTGTGACTGATGTTACGAGCAGTCAGTCCCACTTACTGAAACCTGTTTCATGACCCCAGCTCACTAATTTACCAACAAGGTCATTGGCTTCAACCTTTCCCTTAGTGTCTTTGTATTATTTTTTAAGTGAAAAAAATCTAGTAGTAATTGTACATCTATCACACTTTGACAATTCAGCTACCATATAACAACATATGAACAATTTAGTGAATGAGCTGGTTTAATCATCAAGGTTTGACAGGGCTTTGATTACTCTCTTGAAGTAATTTAAAGATATTGGCTAACATATACCTCAGTTAAAAAAATCTGAGCCACATGATTCCCCATGCTACCAGTGTCTTTGATGAGGTCTAAAAATGAAGCCCTGAAAAAATTGTATTTCAAAATGATTATTCAGTGCTTTAAAAAAAGTGAAAATCGTAAGTTGACCACATTCACTTGCCCATTTTCTCCCATAGACTTACTGTGTGTACACCTAGGCTATTAAAACTCGCCCCAAGTTTTAATTGTTTATTCATGCATAACTCGCCATTGGCAGTGTAACTTTCCAAAATTTTGTATTCTAGGGTGTTTATTTGTCCATTTGAACACTACTATGTAGCTCAGATATCAAATTATGACAATTTTTTAAATTGAAGCTCCACAATGTTAGCCTATCACTTTAATGATAATTTGAATGGTACATTATAATTAGCACACAAACACATGAATATCAGAAGTTCAGTACACATATGTCATGACATGATGTTTGCACTATGCAGAAAAGTTCAATACAGTGGTCATCTTAATTAATGACTTTGGTATCATAGGTTTTGTGCATTCAATAATAATACCCCCTCCCCCCTTTACAAAAAAATAATAATCTGACAAATAACAAAACAATGCACACACACACACACACACACACATACACACACACACACACACACACACACACACACACACACACACACACACACACACACAAATCAAACAACAACAACATGCATATCAAGAGACACATCTTCTCAAAATTGAGAAAAACAAACTTTTACCTTTATTTTCCACCATGGACTGGAGGAGAGCAAAGAGCTGATCACAGTAGGCACTGTTTTTACCGGTCTCCAGACAGTAGAATGGACAGATGCTCTGTGGGAGGAATTCAGGGACGGGTTGCTTGGAGGCTGCCTCAGCCAGGACTGACTGGTCATACACCCAGTGAACTGGCAGAGCTGGAAAAATAAGAAAATGATATACATGTACATTAAAAATCCACATAATTCTGTTAATATGAGATTCGAAAAAATGAAGTGTTGAATGGACAAATTAGAAAAATTACACTTAACAGTTATGTTACATGTATGTATATATGTATATAGTGATTATTAGTTTTGTTTTCAATACACATTTAACAAAATTTGAATATTTCCATAAAAAATGATAATGTCTTTCTGGTATGTCGTTACAGCAAGTGTAAATTTCAACAAGTGTAAATTTCAACAAGTGTAAATTTCAACAAGATAAGACGGAGGGGTGGGGGGTTGAAAAAGCAAATCTTCAACTGCAGTATGGCAATTTTCAAAAATCTAACCTCTTATATCCACATAACTTTGTGCACATCATTTCTTGATACACATGTTAATAACTCCAATCCGGTACATACATGTAGACTGATGGGGCATAGGGCTCATTGCATCTGAAATGTTCACCCCATTATCCAACAGGCGAAATATCTGAACAAATATGGAATGAAACTCTGTTTTAAGATTGGGTTGAATTTGATTTTTTTAATTCGTCCACAAAGCATTATGAAAAAAAAAACTGGTTTGTACTGTTTACAGTTGTTTCATAGGTTTCAGTAGAAGCGGAAATCACTGGTGATTATCTGACATTTGGGTTGATTTAAAATTTCCCAGAGAAACAATGCAAGCAGTTTCATGTCATATGCGTACATCTGTACAATCTAACGACACTCAGCCTTTTTTCTCTATGTCGAATAAAAAGTAACTGGAAAAAAACGACCATAGCTGACCAATGCAAGTTATATTACCTTCTCATAGCTGCGTAATTGGTTATACAGATTGAAAATGTGGTAAAAGTGTCAAAAATTCAAACACGAACTCGCGCTTTAGTATTCAAAACTACAAATGACTCTCTAGTATATGTCTCTGGTGTCGACCCCTCTTACAAGTATTTCCACCCCCAGTAATTACGAGTGGCATTTAGCCAGGGTCTGGTACTTTGCCTAATGGTTTGTATCAATTCCTGATGGCCCAGAATAGAAAAGACGCCCATTTCTTTTAAATCATTGATGAACTATTAGGCTGCAGGCTTAATTGGGCAGATGGCGCCCAAAATTTGCACCCGACAAAAAGATTAACTGGACGTGTGCTTATGAGAGACTGGTCACGTATGGCCGATCTTGGGCCGTTTTTCCTCATTACATACTTTGTGTGTTATCCATCTTGGAAGGATATAAAGTACATGTACAGTCCATTAGGCGGTCCCATCAATAACTGTACTGTAGAGTGAGTTTTGGTAAGCATGCATGGCACATTATCATTCATAAGCAATGATGTTTACTATAAAACATGCCTCCTTTGATATTTGAAGTACATGTAATTTGAAGGCAAACTAATAGATAGATAAATAGATATATGGATAAATATAGATATGTGTACATGTAGATAGATACATAGATAGGCCCTATAGACACATTTATATAAGATGCATCACGCGCTACCCCGGGGTACTGTTGTACCTCGGTGCACCACATTGTGCAGCGCCCTCTTGTGTCCAATAATGTATTTTCTTCAGTTATGATCACTGAAATCAGTGGTTATGATGTATATATATATAATTTTTTTTTTTTGGGGGGGGGGAGGGACTGCAGTCTGTACAGCAGTCATTGATCATTTTATAGTTATATTCATTGGTGTACCATGAATTTTTCAGGTGGGGGGGGGGGGGTTCATCACGTGGCCAAATTCATTCGTGTACACAACCAAGACAACGAAGCAGAAGCAAAAAAGGAGCCTGGTTTCTCAGCGCAAATCATATCAGTTCAATGCCAACTAGCAATGGCGAAAAAAAAAAAGAAGAAAAAAAGCGAAGTTTCTCAATAGTCACCAGGACCATATTCATGGCCAAATCACGACCACCTAGGAACCAGCCACATCCATGGCCAAAATGAGTGTTTTCAGCATAAAAGGAGGGTATTAAACACGCATTTTTGCAAAAGAGGGGTGTTTGAACCACTCACAACACCATCCTCAGTACACCTATTAATTATAGTTTGCCTACATCTTTTACCAGTTCAGGACTGGGATGTATATCAAATATACTCATCCCTGAGGTTTATGGAAAATGTAATATTATATCAAAATCAAACTGTCTTTTTAATGAGTAAATAATGATCTCCTATTAATTTCAGGAAAATAAACAATACAGCTGACAATGCCTTGATAGTGGAACTTTCAGTAATACAACTACACTAACCATCTACACATACAAACACAACCAACACACACACACACACACAGCAACACACACAGACACACACACACACACACACACACATAGCGCAACACACAAAATACAACACCACACAACACACACAGCACACACAACACACACAACACACACCACACACACACACACACACACACACACACACACACTAACCTGGAATGTGCATCCACTCAATTCTTACGGCCCGAGATCTTAGCTTCACCAGTGTCTTAAATTAGGTACAAATATGTGAAATCAAAGTAAATTTATCTCATAAATCCTATTGTCTTGAAACTGTGTACTATTTTCACTGGATGAGCACTTCAAGCCTGGTGACATACATATAACATACCCCCCCCCCACAAATCTTGCAAATATTTCATGTCATTATCTCCATGACAAATGTGGCAGTACGCGTCACATTTCTACACGAATAACCAATCATCTTCATTTGGGATAAGATTGGATGATGAATGGCTTGACACCACCTCATATATCATAAACATGATCTATTCTAAGATGATAACATCATTCGCATTCCATCAAATACTTTGGTAGACACATCACACAATCAGAGTTGGTTGACTCGAGCGGGGGGGGGGGGGGGGGGGGGGGTACTCAGATTGGTTCCGACGGGGTGTGCCGCTGAAGTCGAAAACCACCCGAACCGGCTTTTTAAGGGTTGCATTTGGCGATAATGGTACCATATTATTAAGGTTTTTTATTAAGAAAAATGAGATTTTTTGTGCATCTTTAGCGATGAAATAGTTCGAAAAATATCTAGTGTAAATCAGTAATATTTCAAAATCATCGACCATGTTTTAAGGATTTTTTTTCCGCAGAAACCATACCCATGGATTTTTAAACGAAAAAGTCACTTTACAGTGCACACTCCGTTGACATTACTAGGCAAGTAACCCCCCCCCCCACCTCTTCCCAGGACTCGAGTCAGACAGAGTCGCCATTTTTCTGACTTGCCGACTTGAACTTGATTTGTGGGCAAATGACTTGTGACCTTGACTTGACTTGAGACAAATGATTGCAACTTGACTTGACTTGATAAAAATGACTTGTAACAAACTGATTGATTACATGTTATGCTGATCTATGAGTGAGGTATTTTTTGTTTTTGTTACATAAAATTTTACCCACTCTTTATTCTTGTCATATGACCCTCCTAGATGTCATTTCTTATTTCAACGGCCATCTGAATAAAATGTTTCTCATCTGCAGCAAAGACTGTGCAGAAGTTGTTTAGTTTGGGCCACAATTTTTTGATGTAGTTGACTTGTTACTTGACTTGCGACGCAATGAATTTTGCGACTGGACTTGACTTGAGACAGGATGACTTGTGACCTTGACTGACTTAAGAAAAAAGACTTGGTTACAACACTGCAACACAATACTCCAAACAAATCCAGGTGAGAGGTTTAAGGAAGGGATATATGCCCCTTAAATGGTAAGGTGTATACAGATTTCGGGTGAAAATGCAACCATTTTAATCAAAAAGTTTACGAAACAAAAATATGTGTATCTCACATTTTCAGATTTGGCCCTAAGTTTTACCAAAAATATTTTACTGGCAGAGATTAGAGGTGATACGACAGGTGTACAGATCTCTGCCTAATCCCCCTTTCGAGGGGAGTGCAGGCCCTTTTGGGCTGAAAATCAGTTAAAAACTCCCTATCAAAATGAAAGAAAAGTTACCAAAGGGGGGGGGGGGAGAGATCACCCCACCCCCCCCCCCTCCCACTGTTTATTCTCAGAATTTGGAACATTCAACTGAATTGAATGGAACTTAACTGCTTGGATAAGACCAAATCAACTAGTTAACAACATTTAGCTAAAGACAATCCCCTCCGAAGAGCTCAGATAAACTTATCTACAGCGACCTTTGTTATAAGAAATTAGACAACCAGCACAGAATCAGATCAAACTCATCTACAACATCTGTTTTTAATCTGTTGGAAATGCATTTGATTTTGGAATATGCAATTTTCCGTAGAAGCCAACTGAGATATCTTGTACTTAGTCTCTCAAACAGGTTAATAATATGTAAAACACTTGACATTCATTGATAGCATGTTTCTTGTGCTTTAAAAGTATTCGGCTAACATTTACCACAGTTAAAAAATCTGAGCTAATGATTCCCCACACGCTACAGTTTCTTTTGATAAGGTCTGAAAATGAAACGCCCTGAAAATTGTGGTTCAAAATGATAATTTTAGTGCTTTAATAACAGTGACAATAATCGTAAGTTGATCGGATTTCACGACTGCCATTTTCTGCTCCCATAGGCTTACTGTGTGTACATCTAACATTTAAACTCGCCCAAGTTTTTAATTGTTTATTCAAACTTGCCCACTTGCAGTGGTAATTTCCAACTTTTTTTATTCTAGGGTGTTTATTTGTCCATATGAACACTACTATAATGTAGTTCAGATATCAAAGTTTGACAATATTTTTAATTGAAGTTCGCAGCATAATGTTAGCCTATCATTTAATAAACCAATTTCCACAACATAGTAATGAAAATGAGTGGAATGAAACTAGCCAATTTTTCTTGAAGCTCTTGAAAATGTGACTAATGTATTCTCATGTCCCCCAGTTTTGGCTAATTCCAGGAAAACGCGTCTGGTGAATGTGAGGTATAAAGACGAACAGGATGATTGCATGATCGTACGACTTTGGCATTCTCCTCATAAACTCAATGATTAATAAATGTGGAGATGATAAAGTATCCCAGCAGTGAAAAATTTCTAGCTTTCATTAGTTACGCGTTGTAAGTACTGGCGGTGACTCAATTTTATAAATTTTGATTTATGATTTATATCATAAACTGCAACATTAATAATGGATTGTTGATTTTAAGAAAACAAAAATGGGGGTGATGGCATAAAAAGTCAACTCGGGAAGCGCGAGTCTAACTGCGAAGAAAGGAGGACCATCAATCATGGCGGACTTAATGGGGACTGTTGCCACTTCGACACGTCACGCACAACATAAAATACCGCAAGCGTATGTTACTGCACGTTTTGCGTGTATTACTACGGTAAACGAGCACCATGGAAATGTGCTGCTCACATACATTGTCATTTCGGAAATGGCAGTATGTGAAGCCATAATTCAATGATGCTGTTTATATTTAATGAGAGCATGTGCTTAATTCTTTCACGCCTTTTCTTCGCTTTTGAATTTCAAAAAGGACTTCATTTAGTAGTGGATTGGTTCGCCGAATGCTTAATTGGAAAGATTTAGACGACAGTAGCGCTCGTCAATTACACGCAGACTGGATGGAAGATCCAGACAAACGAACTTTGGCACATCTAGACATACGAGAACTGATAGATTTTTATGAAGAATTCAACTGATAGTTAGATTGAAAACATTACAAGCAAATCAAACTAAGACTGAGTATGAGCTGGATATACGGCTGGGTTGGCTGTAGCATGGCGGGGCGGGGGGCAAGACTTTTTATGTTTACAGTATATGGCAATCGTGATGTCAGGCGTTCGCTTCTCTTTACCACTTTTTTGTATCGGTTATATTGAAATATTTTGGATAATCTGAGAAAATGTGCCTTAACATCCTCTTTTGTGATTTGAGTATATTCCAGCTCAATTGTGGCCTTGCCAAGCAGCATACCAAATTGTATTAACCAGTCAAGGAAACTGATATGCAAAAACATGTTACTATATGTCATGTGCTTTTGTTACTTAGAATTGCATTTATTTTATGAAATGAATTATTAAGTGTCTTGATAAAAGATGTTCTATTCCCATCATACTTGAAACAGTGACGGGGAAAACTTACAATCTTACTCAGTAATTTATATTTTTCTTACTATTTTATATCCATACAACAAATGAACTTACATATTCAAAGTGGCAGTATATGTGCAGTCATGTAATCAAGAAACTCCGCAAATTGATGAGAGGCATGTCAGCATGATATGATTTCACATTGTGTGCAAAATCGCCAGTATTTTTTTTAAGTAAATCAGTTTTTAAAATATTTGATCCATTTTAATTCTCAACTAACTATGCATGACGCGTACGCGGGGGGTGTTTTTGGTTGTTCAAACACTCCCCTTTTGGCAAACGCGCTGAGCGGACTTCGGCTGACTTGGCTGACCGGAAAAATTTGTGCCCGCATTTCGGTTTGGAATGAAAAAAAAAAATCACTTTTCGGCGGCTGGGCTGACCGGGAAAAATTTTGGACCTCGGATTTGGAATACAAATATTATTCACTTTTCGGCGGCTGGGCTGATCGGGAACCCCCCAAATCCCCCCCCTTTTGCAAAATCCTGCGTACCGCCTGTATGCTAACATGTTTGCCAAAAAAAAAAACCCAGGACACTGCCACAGTAATTATGTTGGCCCAGAACAAACAGCTTCAAAAAACTTGTATCTCCCCTAGAAAAAAAGTAAGCAATCCAGAAAAGCAACAGGAAGAGTAAATATTTGCAAATTTTTGGAGTAAAAAGCTTCCTTTTTGCCTCCAGGTCTACTATCATCGGATTAGATGCTGGGTTTATCCTCTAATGCCACCCACCACAGGCAAAATCAATCCCATCACTAAAAATCAGGCCTTACTAACTGCTCCTTCAAGAGAATCCCATTCAGAATTATCAAAGAACGAGTGTATTTGCTGGTATTTTACCAGCTTCACAAATGTCCCAAATGGAATCTTGATATAAAAATAGTAACACAACTATTTGTTTGTTTGTATTTTTTAATATAAATTATTAAAGTATAGTGTATCTTCTAACCTGATTGTCATGATTTTCATCATCATTAATCACATCATTATATTAATCAATTATCATCCAACATCATTATCATCGATTCAATCATTTATCATCATCCATTCATCATCCATTGTATTATTATCATAATCATTATGGTTTAAAGTCATTTCAGGGCAAACAGAATTGAATAGTTCAAATCTAACTTACAGATTTACACAAGCTCTGTTCAACACTATCACTTAATAATGTGTACCACATGTATATGATTCACAACTAACTGTGACTGATGTACGAACAGTCAGTCCCACTTACTGAAAACCTGTTTCATGACACCAGGCTCAATAATTTCCAAACAGGCAGGTTATTTTGACTTCAACCTTTCGCCTTGTGTCTTTGTATTTTTTTCTTAAGTGAAGAAAAAATCTAGTTGTACATACGTCACACTTTGAAAATTCAGCCTACTCATAACACAACAATATGAACAATTTAGTGAATGACTGTTTAATGCATCAAGGTTTGACAGGCTTTGATTACTCTTTGAAGTAATTTATATAAGATGCATCACGCGCTACCCCGGGGTACTGTTGTACCCCGGTGCACCACATTGTGCAGCACCCTCTTGTGTCCAATAATGTATTTTCTTCAGTTATGATCACTGAAATCAGTGGTTATGACGCAGAGCCTGTGCGAGTGCACAACAAAAATGCATAAACTTACCAAAAATGGGTAAAAATGAAGCTAAATTTGTTATTTTCACACTTATTACATAACTTTTACATAATTTTGTAACCCAGGGTACAGTGCTAAAAAAAACTAATAATTCAACAAAAAGGACGGATTTCTAGTTGGAACCCCGGGGTATCATTTATGTCATCAATTAAAGATAAATAGGCCTATACACTCTTTTAAAACTGGATTCAAGTTCTGATTTTATTTTGTTGTATATGCAGAACTAGTACTGGTACTACTCCCTTGCTCAACTGTTACACCGCACATGTACACCTATTTTTAACAACTGCAGAAAACACAAACTTCACATCCTCTCCTTATGACAATTATAAAATACCTTTAGTTATTGTCTTGCAGCCAACAAAAGTAGGAAATGCTGTTTGAAATAATTGTCAACATGATGGTCTCACTGATGAACATGACGTGGGTGTGTGTCAATGGAATGAATAATATATATTCATTCCAAAAAAAAAATGTATATATAATTTTTTTTTGTATTTGCTGGCCTTTTTCAAGGCATATATGCAATTGTTTGTTACTATCATAGTAATACATGTATAACACTTTTTTTTTATGTATAACACAGTTTTGGCTCTCAATCTCGCCCAATAACTTTAATTAAACTGTTTAAAAAAGATCAGTGGCAAGGTGTAATACACCTACACAAATAATAACCCATGTGGTAAGTGAAAATTAATGTAGTCTAGAAGGTCCTAGGTCAAGGAAAGCCAGGGTTATCTTTAATATGCTTGTCACTGACTTCTCATGTGTTGCACATATTGATAGATTCTAATGGAAAAATGCACAATGCAAAATCATTTTATTATTTTTTTCCTTATCATTAAATTATTAAATTGATATTTAATCTTACATCACTCTTCTGCTTAGCACAGACCTTCATACTATAATCATAACTAATTTCATTTTGAGAGGAAATTATGGTGAAACAGCAGCTCTGTCAAATAGTCCCTGTACGGAAATATGTCCATCACCTCCTGCATGAGATAAAGTAGCAGAAAATAACAAGCTGTCTGCAAATTTGTAACTGTAATTTTGCTCGTTTAAACATCCGTTACCAACACATCTTCCACCAATACTAACTCTCTGCACAGCTCCTCATAACTGATGACACAATGACCTTAACGTTCACTTCCTTCTCCACTAACGCATTCTTTTCATCGTGCCGATGAAGCAAAGCGGCGTAATTTGTCTCGACCGCGGGTGATCAAACACGGCGAGACCAAAATATGCGGCGACACACCCGAACAATAACGGTCCACACCTCGTGTCAAAACTCTGCCACCGACGATCTGTCCTCCGTACCAAAACTCGCGGTAACAAAACCCCCTCAGGCAGGGGCCAATTGACAGCCGCGAACATTAATGCATTGAAATCGATCTCTAATATGCTATCAAACCCGTGGCTGACTCATGAATGCTGGCCTGTCTTGTTTCATTCTTATTTTGTCGTTTGGGTTAGAGTTGGCTTTGTTCGTGCTGTGCATATGTTTTTCACCGCCATTCATTCATTCTTTCCCATTTCACATCATCTTAAAGGCATTGTACACAATCAGTTTGTGAATCTTAGTATTTAAAGGGACGACATTTGTGATGTTGCATATCGTGATACGAATAATTCTAGTTTCATCTTTGATGCATTTGAATGCATTCAAAAGTGTAAACTGGCTTGTAATTCTATACAAGAATAAATTTCCTCATTATTATCTTCACGTTTTATTCCAATACTTTAATGTTAACACTATTGTCAAATTTGGATATATTTACAATTATAAAATTCAATGTTCTGCAAATGTTTCAGCAGAATCATTAATGGAAAGAATATACAGAAACATGAAAATGCCAGGCAGAAATTCAGTTATGGCCACTATACAGGATATTCTTCAAGCAAAATGAACGGAGAAGGGTTGGGGAATAACAAAACGTGTAATTATTAGTACTTAGTATATAAGATTTTTCCCAAATACTCACACCATTTCTGAAATGTGAGAATGTGACCTGTAGTCCTTTAAGTTTCTTCACTGTTGTGTATCAAAAAGTCCATAGATGATGAATGCAAGCCAATGACCATGGTATTATGGAGATTAAACAGGTTATGGAAATAAAACCATTGTAATGAGGATGTTACATTACATGGTAATAGCATCTCATTGACGATATCTGTGAATAATCCGATCACATGATTTGTGCAAGACATTTTCTCTCGTGCATGTTTACTCATACTAATAATATGCCTACCAGCAATTGCTGTGACAAAAAAATCCAAATATCTCGGCAGCATCTCAGATGTAATAAATTCAGAATATGAGATTAATATCCATGCCTTCAATGATGGTAGGCCGACGAGTACTAATCCAAGGTTTCTTACGTCGCAGTTTGCCTGTCGCATTTCAGCGAAAATCAAGTTTGTCAAATCATGGATGATTCATGGAGGTACAATCAATCTCAAGGCAAGGTTAGATTCGAGTGCAGTATGACCCACGGCTGCCACATTATGACTGAACTGTCATGTACACACACTCCTCATGTGTTTGTTTAGAGAACGCTGGTCCAAACTTAGGAGTATGTTTCCCTCTCTCTCTCTCTCTCTCTCACTCTGGCTTAATTTGCTAATTAAGAAAATGGAAAGGGCTACCAGTTTCACCGCTATCTAAACAATGAATGTGTACATGTTTGTGGAAGGATTGATCTCAGGGCCAAGTTACTAGCACTTTCATTGCAAAGAAGACTTGTACAGGAATGATGAAGATAGTAGTTTACCTTAAAAATTGGCTGGCCAAGTATGAATCAACTTTAATTCATTCTTTTGGGGAGCAGCAGGATCTTCTATTATTACTCAAATTTGAGATGCTGCCATCAGATAAATGGGATTCAAACATATATTCAGCTGGACAGTTGTGTACTAATATGTGACAGAATTGAACTTGCATTACAATGTAGTTTGCAAGAACATCCCTAGTTCAGATTAAGAGATGGAGATAGACAAACATATAGAAAGAATGATTGATTGATAGATAGATAGATAGATAGATAGATAATAGATAGATAGATATGCAGATGGATAGGTAAAATAGATGCACATGGATGAACGGTAGATATTTTCAAAAACCTGAGGTAAAACACTTACCCCAGCAGATAGATATATATATATATATAGATAGATAGATAGATAGATAGATAGATAGATAGATAGATAGATAGATATATGATAGATAGATAGATAGATAGAAACAGAGACTGAGAGAGATATATATATAGAAACTTAGAAAGAGAGATTGATAGACATAAACAAACACATAGACCTAATTTTATATCTTTTTGGTATGCAGAACTACTCCCTTGTCCACCTGTTACCCAATATACACCTGTTTAACAACTGCTCAAGAAACAAAGTTTATTCCTCTCCCTCATGACAATTATAAAATACAATACAACAATAGTCTTTTTCTTTACACCCTAAAAAAGATGAAACACTGGTTTACAGCCCAAGTTTAGTTTTGGGTTTTTTTTATTCGAAAGCTTATACTCAAAGGTCATATCACACAAATAACAGATTCTGAATGTCTTCTTTTTTTTATATTAATTAATGAAATATCTCAGGGGGAGATTTTCGACTATATTTCACATTATATGCATCCAAAGGGTTAATAAGGTGATAAGGTTATCCGAGTTATACCTCATCAGAAAGAGCAGAGTCTGTTATTTTGTGTATATGACCTTTGGGCATAAAGCTTTCAAATAAAAAAAAAAATCCCCAAAACTAAACTTGGGCTTTTTAAGGAAAATGAAAAGATAAAATAGTCCACATTTACGACACAAAGCTCCCGAAATCAAGTATACTCATTAAGATTCTGCTGTGAATATTTGATAATCATATATTTCCTCTTTGATGTAGAGCAAATGCTATGATGGTGAAATTTGTTGAATAGCTTTACATGATATGTGACCAACTAAGATTATTTAAATACCGGTAAATTAAAGCTTTTTTTCCTCAAGCAAACAAATTCAAGACAAATCCTTCCAGCCTGGATAAACACTCTAGCCAGCAATATATATAATGGTATATATTTCAACTCATTTGGTTCTTGAAGCATTTTTTGACTTCTCCAATCATATCACTACCCTTTAAATGTACCATACTTCCAAAGTGACATACTTGTCAGCCAGCTTCATAACCAAGAACCATGAATGTATAGCTGGCAAATTTGCAAGATGCTTGGAAACCACAAAGTTATGGCTACTGCCAGTAAATATTTCACATAAATCATTTATTAGAAACCACAGTTATAGCCATTTCCAGTAAACACTTGACATAAATCATTAGAAAGCACAGTTATTACAAAGTTTTGCAGTAAATACTTCCATAAATCATTCATTGAAACCACAGTTACTTCAGAAGTCTTTTAGAGAACCAAGAATAGAGAAGGGGAAAAGCCAGTCAGATTTTATACACCTATTACAAATCCTTTAAAGCTCATATAATTACAACACACTGCCCACACACTCAAAGTTCACAGTCATCACAGTTTCGGTTTGATCAAAAAATTTTTCATCAATTTAAAAAAAAAAGTGTGGCATTGTTACTTTAAACAAAATAAAACAACATCAAACTAATAAAAATTGTTTGAAAGATATAATACATGTATCATGTGATTTTTTTTTAAAGAATCATTAAGCAGACATCATTATGATAAGGTACAGGTTTAATAATTTTTGCTTTGAGTAATATTTGAAAATGGACGTTTATAAGCATGTGCGATTTCCTGTACATTGACCACTGGAGACTAAGAATGAGGTACTGTATACGCCATATATTTCGTGTCCATATATTTTCGCGATTTTGCTTCAAGACGGGGAATTTGCAAAGAGATATTTTTGCAGTTAAATTGTATTTGCAATCACTTTTGTACAGAAATGTCAGGAAGTGAAAATTTTTCGCTGTGCAAGTAAGTCGCCGAAAATAAAACCACCTGCGAAATATTCAGCCATTATACAGTATCTCACACTGGGGTCTATGTACAATGTATGTTATATTAAGTCAAATTGGCTCCAGTGGATTGATAGATCATATATCTGTTTAACTACTTATTTAGCTATTTTTGGTTTTTTCTTGTTGTTGTTCTTATTATTTGCAGCTGTTGCAGAAATGGAACAAACAGCTATTAACCAAGGGATTTTATGCATTTATGTACGTGTGTGTATGTATGAGTGTGTGTGTCGGGTGTATGTGCATGTGCATGATTTGACCATTGTTTCCTGTGGAATAAAAAATATGATTTTAAAAAAGCAAAAATGGTCACCAGAATGAAACTCATTTATACTTTATTTCTCCCTCTCATAAATTTCAGAAAAAAATCACAAACATTAATTACAGATGATAATTATATCCCTAATCATTCATAGTTCAAAACACTGCATTCTAACTACTGATGCAGAATGATTCAATATACATGTATGATAAAAATGTGAGAGCAACAGATGAAGACATGAATTTAAGACAACATTCTGCGAAAAAGGCAGACAACATACAAATAATGATGTATTAGCAGAAGGTAAAGGACATTTCCTTTCATTACTACTGAAGTGATGGATTCAAATGAAAATAAGGACCTTGATGAGGGGAAAAAATCCGTTCCAACACAAAAGTCTCAAACTTGCAACTGTCTGGTATGTCTATCCCTTTTGAAAGCCTAGATGTAAGTCAATAATAACCAAATGTAAATAAAAATAATACAGAAAGAAATGATAAAACAGCTGAATAAAACTAATTAACTAACTGAATAAATGAATAATTAAATAAATAAAATACATACATAACTAAGTACATAAATGATTTTTACCTTTTATAGATATGCTACAATAATCAATTAAAACTAACTATGAGTTATGTACATTAAAACAAAATCTGCCACTCAATCAATCAAACAAGTAAAACATACAATTTTTTAATTGTATGTTTTCAGTATTTTATTAAAAGAAAACAGGGTTACACACAACTGGAAGAATAACAATCATCAACTATTACAGAAATATCGTTCTTTAAACTTGAATGTAAACTTAAAAAAAAAAAAATCAGCCAAGAATTTTGAAAAGATGGCAAGCTCACCATTTTTTTTTTGAGGGGGGGGAGGGGGGTGAGGTTCAAGGTTAATAAAACAGTATATCTCATTACTAGAATTCATCAAATACTAGATCTGAAGGAAAACATTCAATCACTCTCACACTCCATCACCATTAAATGCCACACTTTTGCCATCCATGCTCCTCATAATGTATTCAATCTATGCAGCGTGGCGTTTGTCGCCATAGAATAAAGAGAAGTTCGCAAAATACCGTGGCACGTTATTCATCATCGTAGCACCCTAGAATGTGACATTTAACACCGAGACACGACATGGCAGCGCAGAATGTCCTTGATTCATCCGGATTTATGAAGAGAATTTTTCATTTTTTCCAAACAGTGTCACAATATCTATTCAAGCCATATCTTCTGGGAGATACAAATCATGCTTGACACAGGTACAGATATTCACTCCCTGCTGGCTTGATTCAATGATATGTTGTTTGACGAAAAAAAAGGCTTTATCATTCATGAAGTATAGTCATGATGAATATGACTCTTTTTGTGACTGGCACTACAGTCTCAAGATTAACATCATTTTGCATATTTTTTTGGTCATGGTTTAACACATTGTAACATTTGGTAAAGCCTCATGAAATTGTATGAAATATGTGTTTTCATATCCTGTCAAAAACGTGGTGGATGTATGTGAATGTTATCTTTTG
>JZLH01S0351552.1:50525-76636 GCA_001188425.1 Eucidaris tribuloides
AGAGAATTAATTCTCACTCTGCGGTCATGATCTATAATACCATCAGACTCTTCTGCAACACTCTTTCCATTTTTTTGAGTCAATATGTATTTGACAGGTGCCCATGAACAATATCTAGCCTGTCAATCTGAATGAATTTGTGAGTGGATTACACACTAAACTAACTATAGGCTAGATTTTATGGCTTAAGAGCAGAGAGAGTGGGGGGGGGGGGGGGGGGGGGAGGCAGTTAAATGGTGTAACAGCGTGAAGATAAACAACTGAAGAAAATGACCCGAAAAAAATGGAGGATACAATTTATTTCTAAGTCTGATCATTTTTATTCATACTGACACATCAGTTTGAGAGCGTGATGAGGGGAACTTGTCCTGAGGGAGTAAAAGAAATGTCTTATCGCACCTCAACCCATCGCCCCCCCTCCAAAAAAAAAAAGAGAAATAGTGGGCAAATAACCAGAGGGAGAGAATGGTCAGTGTAGAGGATTAAACTATTTCAAAGAGGTGACAACGTGGTTGGAGATGGGGGTTATTAGACATCACAGAATGTTATTAGAATCATTGCACCAATGCATATCCACCCCAAAATTTTGTAGCAAGCAGTGTTTGTATCAAGACGCAGGCAAATCCGAGACCCAAGACCAAGACCAAGACCAGACACCCCGAGACAAGATCAAACCAAGAGAAAAAGAAGTCTCCGAGGCAAGACAGAAGTCCGAAGAACCAAGACAAAGCACTTTCCGAGACCAAAGACCAAGACCAATGACAGCGTTTCATTTGACACATGAATTTATGTATGTTTTGAGGATAACGCAACTTTGTTTACTCAGCATTAACTGCCTACCATACATACGCCTATCCATACGAGTACGAGTCATATACAAATTACACAAACAACTTAAAAACTAATTTTAAATTGAAAAGAACACTTTTTTCCCATGAATGCATTTGCCTGAGCTACTGAAATAACAGATCAGATAAAGAAAATAAACCGTTGTTTAATTAATGCTTATTTCTTATCACTTCATTAATGTCTTTTCTTCATTACATTCATTTTCTTTTTGTTTGTTTAATTGCTTTCTATTTGTATTCTTCATGCACATCTTTTTCTTTTCGTTCATTCTAAAACCGCTTTCTCTTTCTTTTTTCATTCTTCTGCCCTTTCCCATGAATCTTTCTTTCTATTCTCTTTTTTCTTACTTCACTACCTTTCTTTTTCTCTCTTCTTGCTTATTTTTTCTATCCTATCTTGTTTTTCTTTTTTCTCATTCTCCTTTTTCAAGTAAATTCATTTTTACTTCCTTCTTTCTATCTTTCTTCCCTTTTTCCATTCAGTTCTTAATGTCTTTTTATTCTTTTTTCACTGTTGTTCTATCTTTCTTTCCTTTTCTTTACTTTGGTCTACCTTTCATTTTTATTTCTTTTCTTGTTTTAATTTCCTTTCTATTCGCAATCTTTAAATTTTTCTTCTTTTCTTTCATTTTTTTTTCTTCTTTATTTGTCTTTCTTTTGGTCATAAAGTCTTTATATTCTTCATTCATTTTCTCCTTTCTACTTTTTCTTCATTTTATCTTTTCTTTTTTCTCTTTTCTTGCATTATGTTTCTCTTTCTTTCTCTTCTTCATGTCATTTTTCTTTCCTTTCCTTCTTTACTATCTTTCTTCTTTCTTCTCTTCTTCATTTTTTTCTTTCCTTCCTTCCTTATTATCTTTCTTCTTGTTCTTCTTTCATTCTTTGATGTCTTTTTTCCTTCTTTCTATCGTGTTTTTAACAAATTTTATTTCGCCTGCTTTCTTGATGTCAATCTTCTTTTTCTGTTGGGTTTCTTTAGTTTTCAGTCTGTCTTCCATTTCAGGCTGATTATTTCCTATTATGTTTTCTTTCTTTTGTTGACTTTCTATTCTCCCAATCTCTCTGTTTTTCTTTCTTTGTTACCTTTTCTTCCGTTACTTTTTCTCGTGTGTTTTGTATGTTCATATCCTACTTCTTTTTCAGTTCCATACCATGTCTAACCTCCATGTTCAATTATAAAGAGGAACGACCAGAATATATTGCTTCAGAGCGAGCACCATCGCCGGTCTTATGTTATGAAGATTTTGTGTTAAAACTAGTTTGAACACACTCTGCTATTGTTTGAACGCCCTAATATACCATGCCGCATACTTGCATTTGTACGTGTGCAATAATCAAGAGTTTTATGTAAAATCATCCATGATACTTAGTTGCTGGTTCTCCGGGTGGTCTCCGGCCGAAAAATCCAGACCAGAAGGTTTCGAGACCAAGACCAAGACCAAGACCAGCAGGGTTCGAGACCGGAGACCTAGAGACCAAAGAAAAAGAGCATACTGGTTCTCGAGACCGTCGTCAAGACCAGTCTCGAGACCTTCAACAATCTGGTAGCAAGTAATAAACATAAGCAAGACCTGGTAGGAAGAATTAGACAGCTCACAGAAGGGACAACCTTTCTATTAGGGACAATCTTAAAACCATTTTCAATCACTGTTCTTATTAACAACCATGGTTTTGTGTATTATTTTCAATCACAGTAAAAATAAACAATTTCCCGTAATACATGTAATGTGGTTTAAATACACCCAGGCAAAGACTGTACTGTAATCATTATCGCACCCATTTCAGACACATACATAAACTGCACTTGAAGACTCAAGTTTGGGCCTTTTGAATAAACAGAAATCTTATGTTGTTTTACTGTGCTGTGGCTTTGTTTTAACATTGAAATAAATGACATGCAATGTACACATAACTCGTGAGACAGAAGTCCACATTTCCCAGAGATTAAGACTCGCCTATAAAAGTCTGATCGTCATGCCTCTCTGACGTACAACTAAGCTTCATAATCCTGGAATAAGTGGTCGATAATGCCATTAATTAGATGACATGGAGACTTTTTTGCTGTTAGATCTGTAGTTGAGGTTAAAATGGAATGGCCGCTCTTGCTTGACTCAAAAATATAAAGGGGCACATTTTTCCTCATACTGCAAAAGAAAAAGTTTTCACTTGTGTGATAAAATTGATCAATTTTATATTTTGTTTTAATATATGATGCACCACGCGCTACCCGCGGGGTACCGTTGTACCCCGGTGTACCGCATTGTGCAGCACCCTCTCTTAATGTCGCAAAAATTACTTTCTTCAGTTATGACTCACTCGAATCAGTGGTTATGATGCAGAACCTGTGCAGTGCACACAAAAGGCATAACTTACGAAAAATGGGTAAAAAAGTGAAGCTAAATTTGTTATTTTCATCACATTCATTACATTACTACTTTTAATAATTTTGCTAACCAGGGTAACAAGTGGCTAAAAAAAAAAATAATTAAACAAAAGGCGGATTTCTAAGTTGGGTATCCCACGGGGTACCAATTTTATGTCATCATATATATATATAATTTTTTTTTTTTGGGGGGGGGGAGGGACTGCAGTCTGTACAGCAGTCATTGATCATTTTATAGTTATATTCATTGGTGTACCATGAATTTTTCAGGTGGGGGGGGGGGGGTTCATCACGTGGCCAAATTCATTCGTGTACACAACCAAGACAACGAAGCAGAAGCAAAAAAGGAGCCTGGTTTCTCAGCGCAAATCATATCAGTTCAATGCCAACTAGCAATGGCGAAAAAAAAAAAGAAGAAAAAAAGCGAAGTTTCTCAATAGTCACCAGGACCATATTCATGGCCAAATCACGACCACCTAGGAACCAGCCACATCCATGGCCAAAATGAGTGTTTTCAGCATAAAAGGAGGGTATTAAACACGCATTTTTGCAAAAGAGGGGTGTTTGAACCACTCACAACACCATCCTCAGTACACCTATTAATTATAGTTTGCCTACATCTTTTACCAGTTCAGGACTGGGATGTATATCAAATATACTCATCCCTGAGGTTTATGGAAAATGTAATATTATATCAAAATCAAACTGTCTTTTTAATGAGTAAATAATGATCTCCTATTAATTTCAGGAAAATAAACAATACAGCTGACAATGCCTTGATAGTGGAACTTTCAGTAATACAACTACACTAACCATCTACACATACAAACACAACCAACACACACACACACACACAGCAACACACACAGACACACACACACACACACACACACATAGCGCAACACACAAAATACAACACCACACAACACACACAGCACACACAACACACACAACACACACCACACACACACACACACACACACACACACACACACTAACCTGGAATGTGCATCCACTCAATTCTTACGGCCCGAGATCTTAGCTTCACCAGTGTCTTAAATTAGGTACAAATATGTGAAATCAAAGTAAATTTATCTCATAAATCCTATTGTCTTGAAACTGTGTACTATTTTCACTGGATGAGCACTTCAAGCCTGGTGACATACATATAACATACCCCCCCCCCACAAATCTTGCAAATATTTCATGTCATTATCTCCATGACAAATGTGGCAGTACGCGTCACATTTCTACACGAATAACCAATCATCTTCATTTGGGATAAGATTGGATGATGAATGGCTTGACACCACCTCATATATCATAAACATGATCTATTCTAAGATGATAACATCATTCGCATTCCATCAAATACTTTGGTAGACACATCACACAATCAGAGTTGGTTGACTCGAGCGGGGGGGGGGGGGGGGGGGGGGGTACTCAGATTGGTTCCGACGGGGTGTGCCGCTGAAGTCGAAAACCACCCGAACCGGCTTTTTAAGGGTTGCATTTGGCGATAATGGTACCATATTATTAAGGTTTTTTATTAAGAAAAATGAGATTTTTTGTGCATCTTTAGCGATGAAATAGTTCGAAAAATATCTAGTGTAAATCAGTAATATTTCAAAATCATCGACCATGTTTTAAGGATTTTTTTTCCGCAGAAACCATACCCATGGATTTTTAAACGAAAAAGTCACTTTACAGTGCACACTCCGTTGACATTACTAGGCAAGTAACCCCCCCCCCCACCTCTTCCCAGGACTCGAGTCAGACAGAGTCGCCATTTTTCTGACTTGCCGACTTGAACTTGATTTGTGGGCAAATGACTTGTGACCTTGACTTGACTTGAGACAAATGATTGCAACTTGACTTGACTTGATAAAAATGACTTGTAACAAACTGATTGATTACATGTTATGCTGATCTATGAGTGAGGTATTTTTTGTTTTTGTTACATAAAATTTTACCCACTCTTTATTCTTGTCATATGACCCTCCTAGATGTCATTTCTTATTTCAACGGCCATCTGAATAAAATGTTTCTCATCTGCAGCAAAGACTGTGCAGAAGTTGTTTAGTTTGGGCCACAATTTTTTGATGTAGTTGACTTGTTACTTGACTTGCGACGCAATGAATTTTGCGACTGGACTTGACTTGAGACAGGATGACTTGTGACCTTGACTGACTTAAGAAAAAAGACTTGGTTACAACACTGCAACACAATACTCCAAACAAATCCAGGTGAGAGGTTTAAGGAAGGGATATATGCCCCTTAAATGGTAAGGTGTATACAGATTTCGGGTGAAAATGCAACCATTTTAATCAAAAAGTTTACGAAACAAAAATATGTGTATCTCACATTTTCAGATTTGGCCCTAAGTTTTACCAAAAATATTTTACTGGCAGAGATTAGAGGTGATACGACAGGTGTACAGATCTCTGCCTAATCCCCCTTTCGAGGGGAGTGCAGGCCCTTTTGGGCTGAAAATCAGTTAAAAACTCCCTATCAAAATGAAAGAAAAGTTACCAAAGGGGGGGGGGGGAGAGATCACCCCACCCCCCCCCCCTCCCACTGTTTATTCTCAGAATTTGGAACATTCAACTGAATTGAATGGAACTTAACTGCTTGGATAAGACCAAATCAACTAGTTAACAACATTTAGCTAAAGACAATCCCCTCCGAAGAGCTCAGATAAACTTATCTACAGCGACCTTTGTTATAAGAAATTAGACAACCAGCACAGAATCAGATCAAACTCATCTACAACATCTGTTTTTAATCTGTTGGAAATGCATTTGATTTTGGAATATGCAATTTTCCGTAGAAGCCAACTGAGATATCTTGTACTTAGTCTCTCAAACAGGTTAATAATATGTAAAACACTTGACATTCATTGATAGCATGTTTCTTGTGCTTTAAAAGTATTCGGCTAACATTTACCACAGTTAAAAAATCTGAGCTAATGATTCCCCACACGCTACAGTTTCTTTTGATAAGGTCTGAAAATGAAACGCCCTGAAAATTGTGGTTCAAAATGATAATTTTAGTGCTTTAATAACAGTGACAATAATCGTAAGTTGATCGGATTTCACGACTGCCATTTTCTGCTCCCATAGGCTTACTGTGTGTACATCTAACATTTAAACTCGCCCAAGTTTTTAATTGTTTATTCAAACTTGCCCACTTGCAGTGGTAATTTCCAACTTTTTTTATTCTAGGGTGTTTATTTGTCCATATGAACACTACTATAATGTAGTTCAGATATCAAAGTTTGACAATATTTTTAATTGAAGTTCGCAGCATAATGTTAGCCTATCATTTAATAAACCAATTTCCACAACATAGTAATGAAAATGAGTGGAATGAAACTAGCCAATTTTTCTTGAAGCTCTTGAAAATGTGACTAATGTATTCTCATGTCCCCCAGTTTTGGCTAATTCCAGGAAAACGCGTCTGGTGAATGTGAGGTATAAAGACGAACAGGATGATTGCATGATCGTACGACTTTGGCATTCTCCTCATAAACTCAATGATTAATAAATGTGGAGATGATAAAGTATCCCAGCAGTGAAAAATTTCTAGCTTTCATTAGTTACGCGTTGTAAGTACTGGCGGTGACTCAATTTTATAAATTTTGATTTATGATTTATATCATAAACTGCAACATTAATAATGGATTGTTGATTTTAAGAAAACAAAAATGGGGGTGATGGCATAAAAAGTCAACTCGGGAAGCGCGAGTCTAACTGCGAAGAAAGGAGGACCATCAATCATGGCGGACTTAATGGGGACTGTTGCCACTTCGACACGTCACGCACAACATAAAATACCGCAAGCGTATGTTACTGCACGTTTTGCGTGTATTACTACGGTAAACGAGCACCATGGAAATGTGCTGCTCACATACATTGTCATTTCGGAAATGGCAGTATGTGAAGCCATAATTCAATGATGCTGTTTATATTTAATGAGAGCATGTGCTTAATTCTTTCACGCCTTTTCTTCGCTTTTGAATTTCAAAAAGGACTTCATTTAGTAGTGGATTGGTTCGCCGAATGCTTAATTGGAAAGATTTAGACGACAGTAGCGCTCGTCAATTACACGCAGACTGGATGGAAGATCCAGACAAACGAACTTTGGCACATCTAGACATACGAGAACTGATAGATTTTTATGAAGAATTCAACTGATAGTTAGATTGAAAACATTACAAGCAAATCAAACTAAGACTGAGTATGAGCTGGATATACGGCTGGGTTGGCTGTAGCATGGCGGGGCGGGGGGCAAGACTTTTTATGTTTACAGTATATGGCAATCGTGATGTCAGGCGTTCGCTTCTCTTTACCACTTTTTTGTATCGGTTATATTGAAATATTTTGGATAATCTGAGAAAATGTGCCTTAACATCCTCTTTTGTGATTTGAGTATATTCCAGCTCAATTGTGGCCTTGCCAAGCAGCATACCAAATTGTATTAACCAGTCAAGGAAACTGATATGCAAAAACATGTTACTATATGTCATGTGCTTTTGTTACTTAGAATTGCATTTATTTTATGAAATGAATTATTAAGTGTCTTGATAAAAGATGTTCTATTCCCATCATACTTGAAACAGTGACGGGGAAAACTTACAATCTTACTCAGTAATTTATATTTTTCTTACTATTTTATATCCATACAACAAATGAACTTACATATTCAAAGTGGCAGTATATGTGCAGTCATGTAATCAAGAAACTCCGCAAATTGATGAGAGGCATGTCAGCATGATATGATTTCACATTGTGTGCAAAATCGCCAGTATTTTTTTTAAGTAAATCAGTTTTTAAAATATTTGATCCATTTTAATTCTCAACTAACTATGCATGACGCGTACGCGGGGGGTGTTTTTGGTTGTTCAAACACTCCCCTTTTGGCAAACGCGCTGAGCGGACTTCGGCTGACTTGGCTGACCGGAAAAATTTGTGCCCGCATTTCGGTTTGGAATGAAAAAAAAAAATCACTTTTCGGCGGCTGGGCTGACCGGGAAAAATTTTGGACCTCGGATTTGGAATACAAATATTATTCACTTTTCGGCGGCTGGGCTGATCGGGAACCCCCCAAATCCCCCCCCTTTTGCAAAATCCTGCGTACCGCCTGTATGCTAACATGTTTGCCAAAAAAAAAAACCCAGGACACTGCCACAGTAATTATGTTGGCCCAGAACAAACAGCTTCAAAAAACTTGTATCTCCCCTAGAAAAAAAGTAAGCAATCCAGAAAAGCAACAGGAAGAGTAAATATTTGCAAATTTTTGGAGTAAAAAGCTTCCTTTTTGCCTCCAGGTCTACTATCATCGGATTAGATGCTGGGTTTATCCTCTAATGCCACCCACCACAGGCAAAATCAATCCCATCACTAAAAATCAGGCCTTACTAACTGCTCCTTCAAGAGAATCCCATTCAGAATTATCAAAGAACGAGTGTATTTGCTGGTATTTTACCAGCTTCACAAATGTCCCAAATGGAATCTTGATATAAAAATAGTAACACAACTATTTGTTTGTTTGTATTTTTTAATATAAATTATTAAAGTATAGTGTATCTTCTAACCTGATTGTCATGATTTTCATCATCATTAATCACATCATTATATTAATCAATTATCATCCAACATCATTATCATCGATTCAATCATTTATCATCATCCATTCATCATCCATTGTATTATTATCATAATCATTATGGTTTAAAGTCATTTCAGGGCAAACAGAATTGAATAGTTCAAATCTAACTTACAGATTTACACAAGCTCTGTTCAACACTATCACTTAATAATGTGTACCACATGTATATGATTCACAACTAACTGTGACTGATGTACGAACAGTCAGTCCCACTTACTGAAAACCTGTTTCATGACACCAGGCTCAATAATTTCCAAACAGGCAGGTTATTTTGACTTCAACCTTTCGCCTTGTGTCTTTGTATTTTTTTCTTAAGTGAAGAAAAAATCTAGTTGTACATACGTCACACTTTGAAAATTCAGCCTACTCATAACACAACAATATGAACAATTTAGTGAATGACTGTTTAATGCATCAAGGTTTGACAGGCTTTGATTACTCTTTGAAGTAATTTAATGATAAATTTGAATTGTACATTATAATTAGCACACAAACACATGAATATCAGAAGTTTCAGTACCATAGTGTCAACAAAAGCTGCCAATCGCAAGTGAATGAAATTGCGTGAGACTCCATAAGCCCAATGATAGAACGGAAGAGTCCAATTGCATGAGATCACATAGAAATGCATGGAAAATCAAAATGTTGGCGTGAGAAAGGGCCAAAAGCCGAGTCTCATGCTCATTGCGTGAGAGTTGGCAGCCCTGATGTCCATGACATGATGCTTGCATATGCAGAAAAGTTCAATACAGTGGTCATCGTCCAATTAATGACCATGGTAATCATTAGTTTTGTGGGGCATTCATAAATAACTAACCCCCCACCCCACTTTAAAAAAATAAAAATAATCTGACAAGTAACAAAAAATGCACACAAAACACACACACACAAATCAAACAACAATAAGCATTTTATCAAAGAGACCACATCTTCTCAAAATTTTAAGAAAACAAACTTTTACTTTATTTTCCAACCATGGACTGGAGGAGAGCAAAGAGCCGATCACAGTAAGGCGCTGTTTTTACGGTCTCCAAGACAGTAGAAGGGACAGATGCTCCTGGGGGAGGAATTAGGGACGGGTTCTTGGAGGCAGCCTCAGCCAGGACTGACTGCATACCACCAGTGAACGAGAGCTGGAACAGATAAGAAACTGACATCATTAAAAATCACTATAATTATGTTATTATTATGAGATTTGAAAAATGAAAGTGTGTGAATGGACAAATTAGAAAAATTACTACTTAATAGTTATGTTCATGTATTATATAAGTAATATTATTTTGTTTCATATATAAATATAAATATTTGAATATTTTCCATAAAATGATAAGTCTTCTGGTATTTTGTTACAAGCAAGTGTAAAATTTCAACAAGATAAGACAGAGGGTGGCGGGGGGGGGGGGGGGGGGGGGGATTTGAAAAAGCAAATCTTCAAACCGCAGTATGGCAATTTTCAAAATCTAACCTCTTATTCCACATAACTTTGTGCACATCATTTCTTGATACACACATTAATAACTCCAATCCGGTACATACATGTAGACTGATGGGGCATAGGGCTCATTGCATCTGAAATGTTCACACCCATTATCCAATAGGCGAAATATCTGAACAAATATGGAATGAAACTCTGTTTTAAGATTGGGTTGAATTTGATTTTTTTTATTGTCTCACAAAGCATTATGAAAAAAAAAAATTGGTTATACTGTTTACACTGTTTCATAGGTTTCAGTAGAAGCGGAAATTCACTGGTGATTATCTGACATTTGGTTGATTTAACATTTCCCAGAGAAACAATGCAAGCAGTTTCATGTCATATGGCGTACATCTGTACAATCTAACACACTCAACCTTTTTCTCTTTTCGAAAAAAAGTAACTTGGAAAAAAAACGACCATAGTGACCAATGCAAGTTATATTACCTTCTCGTAGCTGCTATTGGTTAAACAGATTGAAAAATGTGTGTAAAAGTGTCAAAAAATTCAAACACGAACTCGCGCTTTAGTATTCAAAACTACAAATGACTCTCTAGTATATGTCTCTGGTCGACCCCTCTTACAAGTATTTCCACCCCAGTAATTACGGAGTGGCATTTAGCCAGGGTCTGGTACTTTGCCTAATTGGTTTGCATCAATTCCTGACGGCCCAGAATAGAAAAGACGCCATTTCTTTTTAAATCGTATTGGAACTATTAGGCTGCAGGCTTAATTGGGCAGATGGCGCCCAAAATCACGCCAGACAAAAAGATTAACGCGATCGTGTGCTTATGAGAGACTGGTCACGTATGGCCGATCTTGGGCCCGTTTTTCCTCCATTACATACTTTGTGTGTTATCCATCTTGGAAGATATAAAGTACATTGTACAGTCATTAGCCGGTCCCAATCAATAACTGTACTGTAGAGTGATGTTTTTGGTAAGCATGCATGGCACATTATCATTCATAAGCAATGATGTTTACTATAAAACATGCCTCCTTTGATATTTGAAGTACATGTAATTTGAAGGCAAACTAATAGATAGATAAATAGATAAATATAGATATGTGTACATGTAGATAGATACATAGATAGGCCTATAGACACATTTATATAAGATGCATCACGCGCTACCCCGGGGTACTGTTGTACCTCGGTGCACCACATTGTGCAGCGCCCTCTGTGTCCAATAATGTATTTTCTTCAGTTATGATCACTGAAATCAGTGGTTATGATGCAGAGCTGTGAGAGTGCACAACAAAAAGCATAAACTTACCAAAATGGGTAAAAATGAAGCTAAATTTGTTATTTTCACACTTATTACATAACTTTTACATAATTTTGTAACCCAGGGTACAGTGCTAAAAAAAAATAATAATTCAACAAAAAGGACGGATTTCTAGTTGGAACCCCGGGGTATCATTTATGTCATCAATTTAAAGATAAATAGGCCTATACACTCTTTTTAAAACTGGATTCAAGTTCTGATTTTATTTTGTTGATATGCAGAACTAGTACTGGTACTACTCCCTTGCTCAACTGTTACACCACATGTACACCTATTTTAACAACTGCAGAAAACACAAACTTCACATCCTCTCCTTATGACAATTATAAAATACCTTTAGTTATTGTCTTGCAGCCAACAAAAGTAGGAAATGCTGTTTGAAATAATTGTCAACATGATGGGTCTCACTGAATGAACATGACGTGGGTGTGTGTCAATGGAATGAATATATATATATTCATTCCAAAAAAAAAATGTATATATAATTTTTTTTTTGTATTTGCTGGCCTTTTTCAAGGCATATATGCAATTGTTTGTTACTATCATAGTAATACATGTATAACACTTTTTTTTTATGTATAACACAGTTTTGGCTCTCAATCTCGCCCAATAACTTTAATTAAACTGTTTAAAAAAGATCAGTGGCAAGGTGTAATACACCTACACAAATAATAACCCATGTGGTTAAGTGAAAATTAATGTAGTCTAGAAGGTCCTAGGTTCAAGGAAAGCCAGGGTTATCTTTAATATGCTTGTCACTGACTTCTCATGTGTTGCACATATTGATAGATTCTAATGGAAAAATGCACAATGCAAAATCATTTATTATTTTTTTCCTTATCATTAAATTATTAAATTGATATTTAATCTTACATCACTCTTCTGCTTAGCACAGACCTTCATACTATATATCATAACTAATTTCATTTTGAGAGGAAATTATGGTGAAACAGCAGCTCTGTCAAATAGTCCCTGTACGGAAATATGTCCAATCACCTCCTGCATGAGATAAAGTAGCAGAAAAATAACAAGCTGTCTGCAAATTTGTAACTGTAATTAACTGTAATTTGCTCGTTTAACATCCGTTACCAACACATCTTCCACCAATACTAACTCTCTGCACAGCTCCCTCATAACTGATGACACAATGACCTTAACGTTCACTTCCTTCCTCCACTAACGCATTCTTTTCATCGTGCCGATGAAGCAAAGCGGCGTAATTTGTCTCGACCGCGGGTGGATCAAACACGGCGAGACCAAAATATGCGGCGACAACCCCGAACAATAACGGTCCACACCTCGTGTCAAAACTCTGCCACCGTCGATCTGTCCTCCGTACCAAAACTCCGCGGTAACCCAAAACCCCCTCAGGCAGGGGCCAATTGACAGCCACGAACATTAATGCATTGAAATCGATCTCTAATATGCTTTCAAACCCGTGGCTGACTCATGAATGCTGGCCTGTCTTGTTTCATTCTTATTTTGTCGTTTGGGTTAGAGTTGGCTTTGTTCGTGCTGTGCATATGTTTTTCACCGCCATTCATTCATTCTTCCCATTTCACATCATCTTAAAGGCATTGTACACAATCAGTTTGTGAATCTTAGCATTTAAAGGGACGACATTTGTGATGTTGCATATCGTGATACGAATAATTCTAGTTTCATCTTTGATGCATTTGAATGCATTCAAAAGTGTAAACTGGCTTGTAATTCTATACAAGAATAAATTTCCTCATTATTATCTTCACGTTTTATTCCAATACTTTAATGTTAACACTATTGTCAAATTTGGATATATTTACAATTATAAAATTCAATGTTCTGCAAATGTTTCAGCAGGAATCATTAATGGAAAGAATATACAGAAACATGAAAATGCCAGGCAGAAATTCAGTTATGGCCACTATACAGGATATTCTTCAAGCAAAATGAACGGAGAAGGGTTGGGGAAATAACAAAACGTGTAATTATTAGTACTTAGTATATAAGATTTTTCCCAAATACTCACACCATTTCTGAAATGTGAGAATGTGACCTGTAGTCCTTTAAGTTTCTTCACTGTTGTGTATCAAAAAGTCCATAGATGATGAATGCAAGCCAATGACCATGGTATTATGGAGATTAAACAGGGTTATGGAAATAAAACCATTGTAATGAGGATGTTACATTACATGGTAATAGCATCTCATTGACGATATCTGTGAATAATCCGATCACATGATTTGTGCAAGACATTTTCTCCGTGCATGTTTACTCATACTAATAATATGCCTACCAGCAATTGCTGTGACAAAAAAATCCAATATCTCGGCAGCATCTCAGATGTAATAAATTCAGAATATGAGATTAATATCCATGCCTTCAATGATGGTAGGCCGACGAGTACTAATCCAAGGTTTCTTACGTCGCAGTTTGCCTGTCGCATTTCACGAAAATCAAGTTTGTCAAATCATGGATGATTCATGGAGGTACAATCAATCTCAAGGCCAAGGTTAGATTCGAGTGCAGTATGACCACGGCTGCCACATTATGACTGAACTGTCATGTACACACACTCCTCATGTGTTTGTTTAGAGAACGCTGGTCCAAACTTAGGGAGTATGTTTCTCTCTCTCTCTCTCTCACTCTGGCTTAATTTGCTAATTAAGAAAATGGAAAGGGCTACCAGTTTCACCGCTATCTAAACAATGAATGTGTACATGTTTGTGGAAGGATTGATCTCAGGGCCAAGTTACTAGCACTTTCATTGCAAAGAAGACTTGTACAGGAATGATGAAGATAGTAGTTTACCTTAAAAATTGGCTGGCCAAGTATGAATCAACTTTAATTCATTCTTTGGGGAGCAGCAGGATCTTCTATTATTACTCAAATTTGAGATGCTGCCATCAGATAATGGGATTCAAACATATATTCAGCTGGACAGTTGGTACTAATATGTGACAGAATTGAACTTGCATTACAATGTAGTTTGCAAGAACATCCCTAGTTCAGATTAAGAGATGGAGATAGACAAACATATAGAAAGAATGATTGATTGATAGATAGATAGATAGATAGATAGATAGATAGATAGATAGATATGCAGATGGATAGGTAAAATAGATGCACATGGATGAACGGTAGATATTTTCAAAAACCTGAAGGTATAAAACACTTACCCCAGCAGATAGATATATATATATATAGATAGATAGATAGATAGATAGATAGATAGATAGATAGATAGATAGATATATAGATAGATAGATAGATAGATAGACAGAGACTGAGAGAGATATATATATAGAAACTTAGAAAGAGAGATTGATAGACATAAACAAACACATAGACCTAATTTTATATCTTTTTTGGTATGCAGAACTACTCCCTTGTCCACCTGTTACCCAATATACACCTGTTTAACAACTGCTCAAGAAACAAAGTTTATTTCCTCTCCCTCATGACAATTATAAAATACAATACAACAATAGTCTTTTTCTTACACCCTAAAAAAGATGAAAACACTGGTTTACAGCCCAAGTTTAGTTTTGGGTGTTTTTTTTATTCGAAAGCTTTATACTCAAAGGTCATATCACACAAATAACAGATTCTGAATGTCTTTCTTTTTTTTTATATTAATTAATGAAATATCTCAGGGGGAGATTTTCGACTATATTTCACATTATAGCATCCAAAGGGTTAATAAGGTGATAAGGTTATCCGAGTTATACCTCATCAGAAAGAGCAGAGTCTGTTATTTGTGTGATATGACCTTTGGGCATAAAGCTTTCAAATAAAAAAAAAATCCCCAAAACTAAACTTGGGCTTTTAAGGGAAAATGAAAAGATCAGAAATAGTCATCAATTTACGACACAAAGCTCCCGAAATCAAGTATACTCATTAAGATTCTGCTGTGAATATTTGATAATCATATATTTCCTCTTTGATGTAGAGCAAATGCTATGATGGTGAAATTTGTTGAATAGCTTTACATGTATATGTGACCAACTAAGATTATTTAAATACCGGTAAATTAAAGCTTATTTTTCCTCAAGCAAACAAATTCAAGACAAATCCTTCCAGCCTGGATAAACACTCTAGCCAGCATATATATAATGGTATATATTTCAACTCATTTGGTTCTTGAAGCATTTTTTGACTTCTCCCAATCATATCACTACCCTTTAAATGTACCATACTTCCAAAGTGACATACTGTCAGCAGCTTCATAACCAAGAACCCATGAATGTATAGCTGGCAAATTTGCAAGATGCTTGGAAACCACAAAGTTATGGCTACTGCAGTAAATATTTCACATAAATCATTTATTAGAAACCACAGTTATAGCCATTTCCCAGTAAACACTTGACATAAATCATTAGAAAGCACAGTTATTACAACAGTTTTGCAGTAAATACTTCCCATAAATCATTCATTGAAACCACAGTTACTTCAGAAGTCTTTTAGAGAACCAAGAATAAGAAGGGGGGAAAAGCCAGTCAGATTTTATACACCTATTACAAATCCTTTAAAGCTCATATAATTACAACACACTGCCCCACCACTCAAAGTTCACAGTCATCACAGTTTCGGTTGATCAAAAAATTTCTTCATCAATTTAAAAAAAAAAGTGTGGCATTGTTACTTTAAACAAAATAAAACAACATCAAACCTAATAAAAATTGTTTTGAAAGATATAATACATGTATCATGTGATTTTTATTTTTAAAGAATCATTAAGCAGACATCATTATGATAAGGTACAGGTTTAATAATTTTTGCTTGAGTAATATTTGAAAATGGACGTTTATAAGCATGTGCGATTTCCTGTACATTGACCCACTGGAGACTAAGAATGAGGTACTGTATACGCCATATATTTCGTGTCCATATATTTTCGCGATTTTGCTTCAAGACGGGGAATTTGCAAGAGTATATTTTTGCAGTTAAATTGTATTTGCATTCACTTTGTACAGAAATGTCAGGAAGTGAAAATTTTCGCGTGCAGTAAGTCGCGAAAATAAAACCACCGCGAAATATTCAGCATATACAGTATCTCACACTGGGGTCTATGTACAATGTATGTTATATTAAGTCAAATTGGCTCCAGTGGATTGATAGATCATATATCTGTTTAACTACTATTTTAGCTATTTTTGGTTTTTTTCTTGTTGTTGTTCTTATTATTTGCAGCTGTTGCAGAAATGGAACAAACAGCTATTAACCAAGGGATTTTATGCATTTATGTACGTGTGTGTATGTATGAGTGTGTGTCGGTGTGTATGTGCATGTGCATGATTTGACCATTGTTTCCTGTGGAATAAAAAATATGATTTTAAAAAGCAAAAATGGTCACCAGAATGAACTCATTTATACTTTATTTCTCCCTCTCATAAATTTCTCAGAAAAAAATCACAAACATTAATTACAGGATGATAATTATATCCCTAATCATTCATAGTTCAAACACTGCATTCTAACTACTGATGCAGAATGATTCAATGATACATGGTATGATAAAAATGTGAGAGCAACAGATGAAGACATGAATTTATAGACACATTCTGCGAAAAAGGCAGACAAACATCACAAATAATGGATGTATTAGCAGAAGGTAAAGGACATTTCCTTCATTACTACTGAAGTGAATAGGATTCAAATGAAAATAAGGACCTTGATGAGGGGAAAAAATCCGTTCCAACACAAAAGTCTCAAAACTTGCAACTGTCTGGTATGTCTATCCCTTTGAAAGCCTAGATGTAAGTCAATAATAACCAAATGTAAAAACTAAACAGATAAAGAAATGAATAAAACAGCTGAATAAAAACTAATTAACTAACTGAATAAATGAATAATTAAATAAATAAAATACATACATAACTAAGTACATAAATTGATTTTTACCTTTTATAGATATGCACAATATCAATTAAAACTAACTATGAGTTATGTACATTAAAACAAAATCTGCCACTCAATCAATCAAACAAGTAAAAACATACAATTTTTTAATTGTATGTTTTTCAGTATTTTATTAAAAGAAAACAGGGTTACACACAACTGGAAGAATAACAATCATCAACTATTACAGAAATATCGTTCTTTTAAACTTGAATGTAAACTTAAAAAAAAAAATCAGAAGAATTTTGAACAGATGGCAAGCTCACCATTTTTTTTTGGGGGGGGGGAGGGGGGTGAGGTTCAAGGTTAATAAAACAGTATCTCATTACTAGAATTCATCAAATACTAGATCTGAAGGAAAACCATCAATCACTCTCACACTCCATCACCATTAATGCCACACTTTTTGCCTCCATGCTCCTCATACATGTATTCATCTATGCAGCGTGGCGTTTGTCGCCATAGAATAAAGAGAAGTTCGCAAATACCGTGGCACGTTATTCATCATCGTAGCACCCTAGAATGTGACATTTAACACCGAGACACGACATGGCAGCGCAGAAATGTCCTTGATCATCCGGATTTATGAAGAGAATTTTTCATTTTTTCCAACAGTGTCACAATATCTTTCAAGCCATATCTTCTGGGGAGATACAAATCATGCTTGACACAGGATACAGATATTCACTCCCTGCTGGCTTGATTCAATGATATGTTGTTGACGAAAAAAAAGGCTGTTTATCATTTCATGAAGTATAGTCATGATGAATATGACTCTTTTTGTGACTGGCACTACAGTCTCATAGATTAACATCATTTTGCATATTTTTTTGGTCATGGTTAACACATTGTAACATTTGGTAAAGCCTCATGAAATTGTATGAAATATGTGTTTTCTATCCTGTCAAACGTGGTGGGATGTATGTGAATGTTATCTTTTGATATTCTTCAGCATCACACAGCAACTACATTTTTTTTAAATCTTGACAGTGGGAACTCATTGTGTTAAACTTAATAAGGTTCTTCACCTCAATATGAAATATTGAGACATACTTAAGGCATAGCAGGTTTAAATCTCCTGGTTTCCTTGTCAATTTTGCTTGTATTGTGTTTTGGTATTGTTTACAAGTAAATCCATGACACATGAGACAAAGACTTCAAATGATTTTCTTTGCTCTTCAAAATAATCTATAAATTAAACCACATCCTTGTTCGGTTATTATTCACTCTTGTTAATTCATCTTAAAAAAACATGTTTGTTTGTTTGTGTGTGTGTGTGTGTGTGTGTGTGTGTGTGCGTGCACGTGTGTGTGTGTGTGTGTGTGTGTGTGTGTGTGTGTGTGTGTGTGTGTGTGTGTGTGTGTGTGTGTGTGTGTGTGTGTAATTGTCTCTGTGTGCGTGCATGTGCATCTTCATATTTCTCTATTTTGTTTTCTTCAGTAATACTTCAGAATGATTTACAAGTAAAATTTTACTTTCATGAATTTTTGAAAAGGCCTTAATTTCAGTTTACTATGTATTTAAATGAATGCACACTCCTGGGCTGAATCTATACACTAGGGTGATAGAAACTCATGAAATCGTTAGCTTGGTTTCCGTTTCATGCTCCAAAGGGTGTTGAATGACAAGAAATTGATTCAATCGTCCAAGGGTAGCAGTGACATAGATTAAACATTCCTCATGAACAATGCATGCAGCCCGCACCTGGTGCATGAAATGAAAATGGCGCTTATTTCAGTCTTGCATTACGGACAGACACTAACACATGAAACTATGGATACTGTGCAAAGGACAGAACATATTTCCTCTCATACTAATGTATGTTCTTGTATTACATACTGCACATTCACCAATCTGTTCATCCACCCATCTATCCATCAACATGAACATATGTATACAGGAACATATTTTGCAAAACAGAACTTAATTCAAATCGATGGCACTGATGAGTGACAAATACATGTACTGGGTAACATTGGCACACAGTGAAAGTCTCCGGTAGTTTATACACTGATAAATTGAACTTGGTCATGACATGGCAGACATGGTAAATAATGTCATAATTAATTAGATTTCTCAAAAATGTGCAAATTGATTTTGAGAGAGACAAACGCTCGAAATAGGATTTTAGTCATACTTGGATAATCATCACTAGGAATTTGTAAAATACCAATGATGGGACTACGAAAAGTCACAATATGATGCCTTGCTCTACAGAGTCTATTGTACCTTAAATGTGGACCTACGTGTATATTACAATTTTCTATCAAATCACATAACAATGCCTGATGCCATCCAAACTTCATCGGTCTCCCGATACTCGCAGTTCAGTTTCCCAGCCCAGATTTTCATTTAATCAAAACAACATACTCTGTAATCCCATTCAACTTCTTTGGAGTAACTGTCTGGGTTCAAGTCCGGCTCTCATTAATATCTCTCCAAATATTTCCTCAAGAGTGTATGCTAGCTTGTAGCCAGATATACATTTATATCTTCTTCGCACATTCCCTTAATTAATATCAGTCTCACTTCATAAACATAACCCATTTCCTGGAGCAGTTTTAATAATGATTTCCCCCTTGTCAGATGAATCATGATCGGAAAAGGAGATGGAGAAGAAAGAGACTCAAGTCCCCTACCCCCTCCCCTCCCCATCCCCCTCCCACCCTTCCTCTCTGGAAGGGACAGATGGTAGCAGGCCCCTGGTGGAGGATGCGTGAAGCGACGACAACGGGAAGGCGACGCAGACGTGAAGAAGAAAAGGATGTGAATATCTGTATCTCCCCCTTCATGGCCTCTGGGGCTAGGCAAGTCATGACTGGGATAAGGAGGATGTGCAAATGTGTGTGTGTGTGTCTGTGTGTGTCTGTGTGTATGCCCACATGTATGTATGCATGTATTACGTTTGTATGAACATGTGTGTGCATGTATTTGTGAATGTATGTTTATGTGTGTGTTTGTGTATGTGTCTGTGTCTATAGGCCCTACATGTATGTGTGTGTATGTTTGTGTCTATACTCATATATTATGTGTGTACGCATGTCTGTGTGTGTACATGCCTGTGTTGGTGTGCATGTGTGTCTGTCTGTCTGTGTGTTCCGTGCATGTGTGTGTGAAAATAACATTTTTGTAATTGCATGTGTTTATGTGCCTGTGTGTGTGTATGTGTTTATGCGCACATATGTATGTATGCATTTGTGTGTGTGTGTGAGTGTGTGTGTGTGTGTGTGTGTGTATGTGTGTGTGTGTGTATGTGTGTGTGCGTGAGTGTGTGTGCGTGTACGCATGTGTGTGAGCAGGACTAGTCAATGACACACATATCATAGTTGTCACTTCCTCGCCTGATAAGCCAGTCGAGATGGCATGGCTCGTGTCTAGATGCATGTGCATCTGTGCAGGTTCGCGGAGTGACTGCTCGCCCAAAGGCGACTAATGCGGTGCACATCGCCTTCTGTGATCCTCATCTTAGGGATCTTATTCCGTGAATTCCAGCTAGTGAGCAGGAGCTCTTCATTCTTTTGCTCAGCAGACAGCGTGGGATACTAGTATTGCTAGTGTCACCCATCTCAACGGGTCTTTCTGGATAACCAAATCTTATCAGGACCAATCTGAACAAAAGCTGGCTTTATATACTTGTAGAACTGTTTGTTGGATTACACAGATTGCCAATTTTATTGAACTTGGTCTGAATATTATCATCATTATTATTTGACAATTCAAAAAACATTTTTCGGTTTGATGCACCAACGTGACATTGGAATATTCATCGATATTGTCTCCTCGTTAATCGTCGCGACAAGAAGCCAATGACACCGCTGATCAAATAACTTGAGGTAAGTGAACCAAATGCTCATGCATATTCATGACTTGGTGAAACAGAGAGTGCAAAGTTATTAATTATGGATGTCTATAGTGCACACTGAACAACTGTGAGAGTGCTAAGTGTGGTTATATCATGTATTGCTCAGTCAAGTGATTTTACCTGATAATGATAAAAATAATTTTGTTGTAAGTCCGGCAGAAGGGCCCTAGCTGGTGTTCCCAGGAGAAGGGTCCTAGCATGCGTTCCCAGCAGAAGGGCCTTAACATTAAATTGCCTCCAATTTGAAAACCATTGTGTGTTTTTTTTTCACATGAAATCAAAATAGTGTGATATTTCTAGATCCTTCTGTCACATTGTCAAGTGCAAATTTCAAATAAGGCAATATTTCTCAAATTTCAGAAAACTTACTGTCAATGCCTCTTTGCCGGGAACATTTGTTAGGGCCCTTCTGCTGGCCATAAGACGATTTACTGTCTAAAATTAATTCACACATGTTCATGTACAGTATGTCTGTAATTCCTTACATAAACATCCTTGATTCACACTCAGATATATTCTTATGACTCATAAGGATAACGTTTTTAATCAACATGCAAATATCTATCTTTATGACTGCATCGAGAACTAATATGTTTTCTATTCTCCCGTTCCTAATATGAAAGTAAGCATTACCCCTTGGTATTACATTGCTGACAAATACTGTGTAAGAGTTTTAAATGGGTCTGTGTTGATATTTCTTCATCATTTTGCACTTTGGGGGGCACAGTGACATTTAAGGACGTCATATTGGTGTTGTATTACTCATCTTCTGAAGAAGTGATTACAGCAAGATGGATTAAAGGCTGGCTTGTAGCTGTCACTTAAAGGGAAACAAAAGTAGGAATACAACTAGTAAAGTATGAAAGCACATGGTATTATGATAAAGCCACTTTTGGAATGTTCTCATTGCCCCTCCACCCGCCCCCCAACACACACACACACCCAAAGTGGGGGTGCAAAAGATGAATAGATATTTCCTTTACACAAACTAAAATGCCAATACCAGGGTAATACTTTTATTTTAAGGGTATAACTGGGCAATTCCACGGTAACGGAATTACAAATCAGAGAATTTTGGCTCATATTTTTCCACTCTGTGAAGTACACTTATGACCTTATTCATTTGTAATACTGTGATAAGGTGCAGAGGTATCCCTGCTATCACCAGGCAAAAATATACTCATTCACTCTCAGCCATTCAGAAAAAAATGAAGAATATAAAATCGGTAACGGAATTACCAGAAAATTGAGTCATATTTGCAGCACTTAGGTTGGGAACAGTTCCTCTGAAATCTACAACACATTTACACTAGTCTAATGTCTAATTCCATTATTCATTATATTAACTTTACTGTGGTAAGATCTTTTTCAATGGTTAATCGTTCTTTCAGTTAAGTCGGTGGTACAGAATTCAAATTCGGTAACGGATTACACCTTCTGATTTTCAGAGCTGAAATAAATTTCCTGGCACTGCAGTTCTCTGAAATGTCTTGTAGAGATTAGAAATGTTTCCTTCTATAATATTAACCATAAAATAAGTAAAATATAGTTGGAGATTTTAAGTATTACAAGTGCAACTATCATATAATTATGTATTGTAAAATTTCACAATATTTCAAAAATATCAGTGGTGACTGCCTAACTAGTGGTAAAATTTAAGTTAAAATTTATCTGTTCAATAATTAGCAACAAATAATCACTATTTTTGCCCTCTCCCCCTGAAAAAAACATACATTGCACAAAAAATTATATCTAATGCAAATGGTAACGAAATTACACTAGATAGAGGCTCCATGTACAATGCTACACAACAGTTCAACAAATACTAATTGGCTTGTGCTTTTTGTCAATGTCTGTACGAACAGCTATCCTAGACATTCTAGATATGACACAAAATTGTAAATACAGGTATACACATGTGATATGTGCACCAAGAATGAACACAAAATGAATGGAAAAAAATGGTAAAATCAAGGACAAATTCGTAGAGTATGTCTAAAAGAGAAGTTGCAATAGAATGCCCATCAACTTTGTTGTGTGAAATGCATAAGTGCAATGATACAATCTGAAAATGCACAAAATCCAGAAACTTTAGCTGGTTCATTGAAACATAGGCAATAATGTCTGCTCTGAAGTTAAAACTGACAATTCTGTAGAAAAAAAATGCAGTAAAAAACATTTAGTCGCATCACTCCTGCAAGGTCAGTTGAAGTATAGAGTTGTGAATTTACTGGAATTGACAGTTAAGAAAACAATTGCCTTGTTGGAAAGTAGGCCCTACTTAAAATATAATCAATTTCAGGCCAAACATATAATTAACAAATTTAACAATTTGAGAAATTTGACACTAATCTCCTGTTGTGTAGCTGATGAATATTATTACACTTTTTTCTGTAAAGTACTGGAGCATATTCCCATTTTCATTCTAGACTTGTACTAGCTGACATGCAGTATTGTCATTCTCAGCTTTCAAATGGACAATTATGCATCCTGTTTCATAAATAAGCTCGGCACATGCTATGCTTTGTCTTCTTGCACTGAAGAAGTCATTTTCACATTTTTAATTAGGCCCAATCCACACCACCCCCACCAAGAAAAAACAAAACAAAAAAACAATTTAAAAAGACAAATGCATGATACATTTTGACTAGAAGTTGAACTGCAGATCTATTCTTTGGTAGGTGTATGTATATATTTGAGAGAATAACTCAGCTTTATGAAGGGAAGTTCTTGCAGATGAGAAAATATGAGAACTAATTAAAACAGGACCTTGTGACAAATGTGTCCTGTTAAACATGTACATAGCTTCTGTGAGGTCAGAACTCCAAAAGCCCTCCAGGCATATCAGGGTATCAGAACTCATCTTTCAGTTTCACGATGTCTACCACTGTCACTAGCTACCTCAGGGCCTAATTCCCTGAGGCTCTCTCATATACATTCCACATATGAATGTGTCTGAAACAGATTATCTCCTCCCTCACAGTATTTAAGGATGATGGTAATTCCGTTACCGTGTAATTCCGTTACCACAGTTTCAGTAAAACTGGAGGAGATATTTCAGAAAATGTTAGGTGAGGTTTTGAAGACTTGTATGCAGGCAGAGAATTTACAATTACAGAAAAAATAATTGAAAAGTTACTTCAAGGGAAAAACTTTGTCAATTTTATGGTAACGGAATTACATTGATTTGTCAGTAGATTTGAATCATTTCTCAAGAAAATACTGTTTGGAGTTTCAACAAGTTTTTTACAATATAAGATTGTGGCACCTTCAAGGAAATGTGCATAAGAATAGATGATACATTACATTTTTCAGAATATTATGATTAAATCAAGATAAATTTTAAGTCCTATACCCAAAACTATCCCCCAATTTCAAAAGTGTATATTAAGAAAACTATAAAATTTATTGCAAAATGGTTTTCTGTTTCTTTAAATTCAGTAATCTGTCTATATGAGACATTAACTTTTATGAAAATTGGCTTAACTTTGAAATTTGCTCTTTTTGTGTTTCTCATACGGAATTGCCCAACTGTATATATTTTTATTGTCTAATAAAACAATATATAGATTTAACAGTTCATACTTATCTTTTAAACAAAAACTAAAACAGAACTTAGATTTGAATTTGCCTGTATCTTGATGATCATTCTGATGTTGGCAGTTAAAGTGTCAAACTCCTGCTCAGACCTTTGAAACTCAAGTGGCTTTTATAACAGTCTGCAGTTTTGCCCTTAGACGTAGTTAGACGTAGATATGGTCACCAAGAGTGTGCAATTTAAATAAAACTCAAAATTCAGAATTATAGTGCTCCTTATTTGTGTATTTCTACCAACCCCCTATGCATTAAGTGTTGGAGATTAGATTGGATTTCTAGATTGCTTGCGGTCAACGTGAGAAGTACTGTTGACCAGGTCAAGACTGCTTTCTTCGGTCCAGACTAGATGGTGTGGCAAAAGCACAACTGACCTGAGGCATATAGACACTGTGATGGCCCGCAGTGTGGTGTCTCCCAGCTAGGAAATTGCTCACAGCTTGCCTAACAGGGTTTAACTTAATGAATCTTTCAAAATTACTCATAATGAAGTATATAAAAAAAGTGAAATTTATATAACCCACACATATAGAAGTACATGTATAACCATCGACAGTATACTACATGTACACTACGCTATTGATGATATCAGCCACCCCTCATCAAATTTGAAGGATTTTTAAGGATTAAAATCAAATGTTTTTGATTCTAACAGGTGAGGACTGTACCAGGTTCAGCACGATAATTACAATCAACATAAAAATCAGTTGATTATAGCTTGTTTCTTGGATGTGCATTTAACCTGTTGAGGACTAAAGGGGGCTGGGATCTATGCAAAAAGTGTGTTAAATTGAAATCAAATTCTCTAGAAAAGATAAAACAAAGTACATTTGAGAACACAGTACTTAAGCTACAAAATAACTTCTGTGTATAAGATTAAGTGTGTATCTTATTTATCTTGTGTTCTGAAGTCATCTATTCCAGGCATATATTGTCATTTTTGTTACTTTTTATCATTTTTTTGTTGCAAAGGGTACTATAAAGGTCATAATCTGTCACCAACAACAAACACAATGAAACTGACAGAAGGTAATATGTCAAGGAACTTTGACTCAAACAATTGCACAAGTAATGACATGATACCTATGACAACTTCTATCCCTCTTCCCTT
>JZLH01S0351652.1:8837-30409 GCA_001188425.1 Eucidaris tribuloides
ACTCCGACCGAAACAGCCTGCGTCTGAACGCGGCTATAGAATAAATAACTTCTCATTTTATTTAACTGTATATTTTTGATGCCTCTGCCCCGTAAGGGTGCTGGAGGCATGATGTTTTTTTTTACTATAGAATGTCCCAGGCCAGGCTCAACAATTATTAGTGTGTATCCCTGGTAAAAACTTTTTTTTTAATCTTCTTTTTTTTTTTGCTTTATTTGGCTGTTATGAAAATAAGTTATTTCTATGTAGCACAAGATAAAAGTGTATGTAGAAATGTGGGGATTGCACAGGGATATTAGAGGTATATCTAGCCAGAAACTGATAAAAGGTGAGAGGAAAAGTTCATTGTCATGCCACAGATGAATCAAGGAGGTGACTCCTCTGTGCCTCATACTGAAGGTTACAAGTTTATTGACAACCTCTCTGTAAAACTGGATTGATTTCTTGATTGTTTCTATTTTTTATGCTCTTACAGAGATTGTTCCATAAGATACTGGCAATTAATTCTATCACATAGGCCTATATGTGCATGTTCTTGTGATTTTGAAAGACATGTATTAAAAAAAACAACATGTTTTCACTTTAATTTTTCAACAGTTACATATCTCAGATAAACATTAAAGTGAAAGGCTAACATTGTGAAGCTTCAATTAAAAAAACTGTCAAACTGTGATGTGATATCTGAGCTACATAGTAGTGTTCAAATGGACAAATAAACACCCTAGAATACAGAAGTTCGGAAAGTTATGCTGCCAATGGCAAGGTATGCATGAATAAACAATTTCTACTCCAGTGGATGATAAAATAGCCACGATCTGCACACAGTAAGTCTATGGGAGGAAATGGCCAGGTGAATCCGGTCAATTTGAATGCTTGTAGATTTTCACTTTTTTAAAGCACAAAATCATCATTTTGAAATACAATTTTTTTCAGGGCTTAAGTTTTAGACCTTATCAAGACACTTTGAGCATGGAGGATTATGTAGCTCATAAACTGTGGTAAATGTTTGCCAGTGGCTTTAATATTAGTGGCCTTTACACAGAGGTGTCATAGCCATTGTGGTATCATCTTGAATACAGTGGAGGTGATAAAGATGATTTCCAAACACTTCTTCATCAGTTCAGCCTGATGGTTGATTTAATTACAAATGACTAATGTCCAAGGTTATTATCACACTACTCAGTTGTAACAATTGGATTGGGTGCTGTGAATCTTGTAAGCTGAACCAATATTCTTAGGTGGTGACAAAACACACTGAAGATACTGCATGCATACAACCTCCATGCTGTGAGCTTGTCTTGATGTAAACACTTTGCTTCCTGTGTAATTAGCTCACATGCTTTATTAACAAAGAAATGCTGACAAGCTTAACTCTGTCTTCATTTACAGAGTGAGGCTAGTAAGTAATCCCTCCTCCTATCTGGCAGCTTTGTTGAGAAGATTTAAGAGTGTTGGGTGCTGAATAAAACCACATCTCGGCCAACAACGGGATTCTAACACATTGTGCATACAACATGGGGCTGTTACTCAGTTAGGCCGATTGGTGTCCTCTGATTCTCAGCTGTCTATCAGATTATGAGACAGTTGTCAGCTTCTTTGATGGACAAGTGTCCAATCTCAGGCTTGAGATAGCTGTGTCCAGTTAGAATGTTCACTCTATTGTCCACCCCACTGTCCGTCTTAATTGGGCCAGCTAGACCAATAATAACTTGGCAAACAAAAGCCTGGCTTTAAATTTCCCCCTTGGGCTGTTAATAATTAGATTAATGATCAACCAGAGACAGTCTATTGTTAGGGATCACAAAGATGAAGACTACTAAATGGCCTATTGTTACATCAGTTTATCACAGTATAGATTGCAACCCAATTTTGTTTAAACTAAAATGACCACCTTCCATCACCAACCCTGGCCCAGATACAAACAGCCAAAAAAAAAGTGTTTTCCTAAACTGATCGCACTCCTTCTTCTTCCTCATTATGTTTTCATTGTTATTTCTATTGTGTAAATCCCCGCTGTACTCCTTTTCCATATTCTGTGAATCGGCTTCTTTGAGAAATACTTTCCTCCCACATTGACTCCCACTGTCCAGTTTGCCAAGAGGCTCAGGAGGGCATGTTATTTCTTCTGGTATTTCAACTTGGCAGGGAGCTTTTCTTCTAATAACCTACCACTTCAGGATAAACAAGTTTGATAAACATGAGGGACTGCATGTAGGAGGCAGTATACAAAATTGGTACTACCAGAGACAGGTTACAGCACAACTGAGTAAGTGGGGTATGTGTTATTGCAAGAAAGTGTATTCCTCGTTTTACCAGTTGATGCCTGATTTCTTCATGCTGTAACATATGGCATATTCTTTGCCAATGACCCTGCGTTAGTCCATCAACATGCTTTTAGTGCGGGTCCCAATTGTGGCCATATTAATACACTATTCACATGAATGTATGTCATAGGCTGTGAACACATGGTTCTTATTTTCAGTCAAGCCACCGCAGCTGTACAGGGAATCTTGCCTTCACTTGCACTGTTGTGAATCTGCACTATCTCCCATATATTTAGTTTGCTGAAAACTTGGTACCTTATCCCCTACATACTGTGCAGTTTGGGAACAATTTTGTTTGCCTTTCTCTCTCTTTCTCTGTGGTCATTAGTGTTGTAAAACCTTGAACATTGTCTCTGTGTGGAGTTAAATAGGGGGGTTATTTTGGTAAGCCCTCCCTCATTGCCTAGTATACTGTTTACCAGTGCTTCCTGTTGACATATGGATTAGAGGACAGAGATGTTGATATACTGCACTGTGTCACCATGGGGGTGTTGTCCACAGATTGGTGCTGAGAGCAGAGTAAAACATCCATTCATTATCTTCTTGCCTCACTTATTGATTTCATGGTGCATGAGACAACACAACATATTAGTAACCTCTTCACTACTGCTTGACACAGAATTGAAATCTGCCTTGCCCTGAGGCAACTCGTGAGCCATCTTTGGATTTATAGTATATCTAGACTCTAGTTTTCAAGTATTGTTGTTAATTCTTTTTTAAATGCAGGATTCTTCAGCGTTGTACGAAAGGCTGCACATCCCTCGGAGTTTACTAGAGGCATGGAATAACGACAAGTGTGAAGTGTGTGCTACCCACGTCAACCAACTCAAAGGAGAAGCGGTTGCGATGGTACAGTCGCTGGAGAGGCCCAGTCGCAGAACGACGCGGCCAATATCGGACGCCTATCTGGACTTGTGGGGTCGCGAGACCTGGCGTCGCTCCAGCGCTATCTGTACGCGCACCACGCACACGGCATCGCTTCGTCGCAACACCACCGCTCGGCCAGGCAGGGCAAGACGACGCACACAACTGCAGCGGCGGCTCACGCAGTAGCCGCTGCAGCAGCACGCAAGCAAGCTCTGCCACCGGCACTACAGGCCCAGCAGTACCTTGAGGAAAGTTTAGGAGCCACATGGTGGAATCATCCCAAGTTCAGCTCCATGCTGTCTTCATCTCATCAGGTAGGTCAATCAGTTTGACTCTTTACAAAGAGCTTGCCCTCCCTCTAGTTCAAAGAGCAATCAGTGCTAAATGTGGAAGACAAGTGTATCTTCATTCACAAACCATTCCAGACATGATACCTAATTTGGTATTGGAGTCCTAACAACATTGTCGGTCATTCTTAAATGAATCTTCAAACTTTTCAATTTGCTGGTTTTACAGATGTCTCCAATTCTTTTTGGAACAGAAATCCGTAGAAACAGGAAACAATTACATTGATTGCTTTAACATGAATGCTGTTGTCAGTGCTACGTTTCACATCAAAGGAGTGCGGAAATTGAGTTAGAATACCAGTAAAGACGCTTGCATTTTTGTACTATCTACGAATATATCTGTAATGGTATTTGAAAACCAGGGTCTCTTTAGCTGAGATCTATTCGCCGCCATACTGATGTGGTATTGAGCTTAAAGTTCTGTGAGGACGAGAATAATGGATTTGTGTTGATGTCAGCAGTGATTATTATGGAGTATGTAAAAGTCTTTTGGGAAAATGTCCCATGTCAGTTACAATTTCAAGATAATACTCAGATCATCAAAACTTATGATGGAAGTAATTCATCAGAAATTGAAAAAATGGGTATCTGATGAATATGAAATATGTTGGCAGTTATTTCTCATATCTATAGACATGAATGTGTGCAATTTCATTGTTCCTGTCATTTTTCTCTTCACATTTTTGTTACCTAGGTAAGCTACACTGATGTACACATAGAGTGAGTGCACAGTAAATGATGGACATATACTTTTCCAATGTGGGTCCTTATAATAATTATATTATAAATACACCTGTTTCTAACAATTACACCTGGGGAAATTGATTCAAACATAATTCTGCATTCATCAAAGTCAGGAAAATTAGTTTTAGCAAATTGAACTAATTGAATTAAAGGCAAGGTTCACCCTGGCATCAAGTTAGTTTTAATAAAAGCAGAAAAATGAGAGAAACATATTGTAATTAATGAAAGTTTGGCGAAAATCCACCAAAGAATAGAAGAGTTATGAAGTTTCAAAGTTTTAAATTTGTGACGTCACATGCGAGCAGCTCCCCATATGTCGTGTGATAATTAATTCCCTAAAGAGCAGTTTTCTCAGAAATTTAAAACTGGTTTTACCTGTGCTTTCAATATATTATCAGAAACATTATTTCATACAGGCTTCTATGAAAAGAACTCATTCGATTATCAAGAACCATTAAAAAATGACAATTTATGGATTTTTTATCCCACGACATATGGGGAGCTGCTCGCATGTGACGTCACAAAACTAAAACTTTAAAACTTTGTAACTCTGTTATTCTTTGGTGAATTTTCGCCAAACTTTCATTAATATGTTTCTCTCAGTTTTCTGCTTTTATGAAAATCAACTTGAAGTCAGGGTGAACCTTGCCTTTAAGACTTTAAAAATGTCAAATCTCTCTCTAATCAGTCAATCAATTATCTCAGAATATGGAAAATCTAAGAAAATCTTTGTATAAAACTAATAGGAAGTTTTTCCCACTGTCATCAGAGAACCAGCAGAGATTCTCATTTAAGAATCCATTATAACAGAGACTGATTATGACTTTTCAAAAGTTACATGGTTTATTCGTGTTTACTCCTTTTCTCATATTATTTTTAGAGTTTGGAATTAAGCTAAACTTTAAATACACAAACTATATTTAAGTGAAGAATACTGGTGTTTAGGGTAGATTATCAACTGATGAGAAAGCATTTAATCAAATCTTCACTTTTGCATCTTGTATGCGGTGCTTTGATTATTAACTGTCAGATACATGCCTTACATCTGAAATGCACATTATGGTCTGGTCTGGTCAATTTCAGTTGTAATAATTCCATAAAACTTTGAACCTTACCAATCAGATAGTTTAGGGGAATGCCTGTGAAAAGTCTCTCTCTTGATGCCTCTTTTCAATTAGGTAGAGTTGAGTGACACTACTGGATTTGTGTTTTATCGCATTACCAGCGCTTAGTAAATCTTGTTTCAGACTGAAAGGGTCTGATGTACTGATGAATTATCTATTGGCATTTGTGTCATTTGTATCGGGAGGGGAATGGTCAGATTGTTAGCTGTATATTTGAGCTTTATCAAACTGGGGTCATGAGTGCACAGGCAAAACTTGGCCTGACTTACAAAAGAATGCAGATAGTGATCATCCAGATTCATAACATGACAAATACAGCCTGTAAATTCTTAATATAGCACCCTAATAACCCTTCCAAGTTGGTGTTAGTACTGCAAAGTTGCCTTCGGATTTTGAATCTCTTAAAAGGAAGTAGCCAGCACATGCAGATCTAAAGACGTGGAGGAGTATGAGACCTGAGAAATACATTGTGGAAGTTTCGGAAGAAGGGAATGGATCTCAGAGTTGGGATACACAGTAACATGACTTAGAAAATATTGGTGGTGCGCTATTTGAATAGTGCTCATAGTTCATCATGTTAAATAACAAGCAATTGGAAGGTAGTGTAGCAGTATGAGTTGGCAAACTGAAATGGGCGATGGTATCTGTTTGATCCTATTTAAGATGTTGTCCTTTGTCGTAACGCAGCCCCTCCATGTTGGAGCTATATCGTATAGGCCAGCGTGACTGCAGAGACAATCTGCTTTCTTACTGGGTTGGAAGGTTATTGCCTCCAGTCATGTCCCAGCGCTACTCCAGAAAAATCACTGGATCAATCAAAACCAGTAAATACTGGCTTCCCTGACCCATAGCAAACCATAATTAATACTCATGACAAGCTAATAATTTGAAAACCTTGTATTTCAAATAACGCGTTCTACCACCAAACTAAGTGAATGTCTGACATGGCAGATATTTCAGGTACATATTATAATAACATACTGTATCAAATCAAATTTGTTAAGGGAGGGGTAAGGTGGGGGATAATTTCGTGAAGCGTAGCAGAACAAGAACCTGCCAAATAAGGGCATCAAAAACAATTATGTTTCAAGTTAAAATTGTATTATTAAACAAGAGTCAATGAACCAAGTCCAAGTCAAGTGGAAAAAACATGTGGGATGGATTGTCAGGGCAACAAGTTTAATTGTAAATAAAAAAACATAAACTCAGTATGAGCATTCACTTCAATTATTTGCATGATATTGTTGCACTCTGTAGATTACCACTTATGTAGAGGGTTATTAAATGCAACTGACATATTTTAGTTAAATCACATATTTTTATTAGTAACTTTAGATGTGAATGACATTGACAATCATTTTGAAATAAATAATGAAATAAATTTAACTGTCATTGTGGAGTATAAAACATTAGACCAATTTGGTTTTATGTGTAGTTAATTCACAATTCAACAGTGTATTGGATGGCATATTTCAAACTGTTATTACTGTTGATGATTAATTCTACATCCATAACATTTACAATGATTTACAATTGTATGAGATCAGAGGCTTCAGATGTTTGGTAATTTTACCTAAAGACACAATTATTAGTACAAATTTGAGCTTATTTTGCTTTGTTTAAAGTTTTCCCCTTGACATTGATTTGATTCAATTGTGTGTGCAACAAGTATGGAGGAGAACAGGGTTACATTGCACCCCACATCCACACCCTAGTAATAACCTTTAGACTAGTGATTAATTATTTCAAGTCAGGACACACCCAAAAATGATGGGTGTGCGCTCGACAAACTCTGAATTTACGTAGGCCTACAGAGTATTTTCACACTTTTAGAAATTAACGTCATTCTAAATCCTAGATATTCAAGATAAACATCCCACGCTCCTGTAGGTTTCAGCAGTGTAATATCACGTAATTCACGTGATATCAGTATTTAATTTTGATTTTTTTTTTCTCATTTGCCAGGTCAGCGCAGCTAGTAAAATTGTATTGCGGGCAAACACGCCCATTGTTCTATTATCTGATTGTTAGCAATTGTGTTCCATTTCTTTTTTGTGAGAATAAAAATTCTTGCAAACTGTGGTTATTACTCAGGGAAGTAATTATAACCACAGACTTATTCAGTGTTCACCACAATAATCCTTTGCTATGAAATGATGATCTCAGTTGTTGTAGGTTAAAAAGAAAGGGCGCTATTTTGAGAACACACTCAAGCAGAAACCCTGGATTCAATTTACTCCTCGTCCAGGTAAAGTCATTCAGCTTTATGACAAGGTACCGCATTGTTAGGTTTGGAGGCTGATCCTCCGCCAAACTTAATCTATACATAGACACATGCATCGATGTACATGTATATTTATAACTTTGACCAGATTTTGCAAGACTGGATTTGTGGGTTCATTGTTAATGTTATTTAAAAAAAAAGATGGCAAAAGAGGAAACAGATGAATATGTGAAGGCGAGGTTAGATGATAAAATAGAAAGGTGCAAAATTCTGTCGGTCGTGACCTCATGATTGGTATCCATAGGGACTCCGTTTAGTGTGCATCCCCAGAAGGATTACAACAGATCATTCTTGTTCATGGCTGTGCATTGTACTCCCGAATACAAGACAGGTTGGGTTCGGAGCCAGTGACAATATTGCATTGGTTAGAGCAGTGTTCACACCGTGACGGTCGTGACCACAGTATGACTCAAATTTTAATGATGAAACAGCTATATGTTGTTGATAATTTTTTGGATGATAATTTTTTGGATGATAATTTTTTGGATGTATGTTTGTGTATAGTTGCATACATTCAAATATGAATTGTTATGTTTTGAAGTCTTGAAAAAAACATGCAAGATGCACTTCAGTCAATAGTTTCTAAATTCTAATAGCTAATTTCAATTCATCACTTTTACACACCATTATTGCAAATTAGGAAATCAAACATGTTAGAATTTGTTGATAGTTGTTAGTAAATTTATGTGTCCCCCACCAAAAAAAAAATGATAAAAAATCAATATCATCAGCCAAAGAGGAAACCCATGTAGCTTGAACATTTTAATTCAGGCCTACATGAAATTTGCTAAGACCTAAGTGATAGTTATTGTAGTAATTTGTTTTTTTTTTTTTGGTTAAATAGAGAATACCATTATTTGTTGACAAAGTCCCTTTACATGTATTGTTATTTTTTCCCTCCTGGATGAGTAGATTCAGTAGCTTACTTGACACCTACATTAGACTGACACAAACAAGTGATTAGTTTCACTACCAAGGGCAAATTAGCAATGGTCAGATACAATATATAGGCCTACAGTATATAAAAAAAATCCAGTTCAAACAATGGTCTGAGGCCTTACTCTTGTAGTGTACGCAACCTAACAACCATGACCAATGTACAGTATGAACACCCCCCATAATGTACCAGTCTTCCACCACCTGTCCCCAGTGTACCTACCAGAGGAAGTCGCCGTGATGGACCAACCGTTAGTGACATCAGGTAAATGACATGAATATGCAGAATATCTAACTTACAGGAAATATTGAATCCCTCCTCAACAGCAGGTCTTCTGTGGCTTAATTGATTACGTCTTGGGTGGAAGTTTCTTCCATCTCGCTTTTCCCTATCTCGGTGACCCCACCCCCAACCACACACCTTTCAACCCTCCAAATGTGTGACTCTGTCCCTACCTGTCCGCGAAAAGGCCAGGTCGTATCATGTAGCTCATCGGGTGTGCGGCAGAATAGGCCACACAAGTTTGAACAGTTACCAAACACAAATGTTTATGTTCCATTAACATGCTCCGTCATGCCTTAGAAGGGTGAGCAGGGGACAAATAATAAATGACTGCCAATATTGGGAAACGGAGTAATACGCTGGATTAGATTGCATCGTGTAAAATGACTCATTACTCATTTGGGGAAATGCGCGATGAGGGGTGTTAAATATTCCTCACTCTGAATTGAGAATCAAATTTGGAAAGCTGCTGATATAAAAATAGTAAGGTGGTAGGCTGTGTGTGTGTGTGTGTGTGTGTGTGTGTGTGTATGTGTCTGTGTTTGTGTATGTGTCTTTTTGTTATAAAGCCTGTCCATTGGCTAGTGGGTGACTTGTTGGTATCAAAAGATCAGCACTTGACCATGGAATGAAGTTTCTCTATATCCACATATTTTATTTTATGCAGGGAAAAAAAAATTAAAATTTTCATTTCGGGGGCTACTTTTCTAGTTTCAGTGCATTCTAGATACTCTTGTATTGAACCCTAGATCGGCAATTTACGAGGGTTCTTTTTCAAATTTTGGGGGCTGTTTTTGCCTTTTTGGGGTCAACATTTTTTTTATTTTTTTTAACGTTAAATATTGATGCTTATAATTTATAAAAACACATGTAATCATACAATTTACCTTGTTAATTATACTAATAGCTCGCAAGCATTTTCACTTGGCACACACAAATCATTTCTGACAATGATTTTGATGACTAAAATTTCTCAACTTGCCAATTGTGCAGTAATGTGTACTTTGAATTTGTTTTTTCTCAGAAAATATTAAATCATCATTCATCAGTACTTATGCAAAATGACAGAATAGCAGTATTTTCATCGTCTCCATGAACATAATTTGTGAAAAATTTGAGTGCATAAAATAGCCATATTTTGGCCTAAAATGTAAAAGAGATATACCATAAAGCTGGGTAGCTGTCTCTTACTATACATAACATCATTTTTGTTTTCATACTGTTGTAAAAAGCATTGTAGCATACATGTAGAGCTTCAAGCATACAGATTACAAATTCACAAAATCTAATAACTTATTGGGGGCTAACTGTTTGACACTTGGAGCTCACTTGTTAATATGTGCACATTTCACATCCTAGAAACCAGGAAATACTGCCTTCATTTGTCAAAGAGACTCCCTGATCCATATCACTAATCAGTAAAATCTTGTTTGAACAAGCGTGACAGAAATAAAGGTGAAATTCATTAGCACCAATTTAATTTCATTGACTTTCAAATACAGTGTACTTCATTTAGCCTCAGATCAATGCACACAGCACGACACACCCTCTTCACGGTGTTGATTGTGAAGTGTAGTTTTGATTAATGCACCATCATCCGTGTTAATATCGTTTTCTATCTTTACTAATAAGTAACACTGAGACCAAGACTGGGATATCTCGGGCTGAGGTCTGTGGAGAATACATGTTATATTGAAATCAAATCATCTCCAAATATTACGTTCAATTATGACTACTCGGGTCTTGCCAATTTTGCAATATTCTCAACTGATCAAGGATTGTCAAAAAATAAAAATGCTTCTTACTTCATGCTCAATCCTTATTTTCTTGAACTAATTTCCATATTATAATTGTGGAAATATGGGGATTAATACCATGTAAGATTGCTTTAAAGACAGAGTATGGAATTTGCACATCAGAAAACGGCAAAATGATTGAAATAGCTCAAATCGTTCATAATGTGAAGATTAGTATAAATAAACACCTGTTATAGAACCTTTAGGTAGAATACATAGTTTTGGTCAATATATGGACATTTAAACTTCAACATTTGCACAGTGACATGCATGGGCCATTCCGTTAGTTCCATATTTGTCAGATCGGCCGTTAGCCAAAGGTCACGCAGAGTTAAGCCGCTTGACCATGTATATTAGCGTACATGTACGTAGCCAACCACTATACTGCAGCACTGAACTGGTCATGCCAACGTACATATAACCGTGTTCTGCAATTTGTGCAAAATTTAAACTCACCGAAAAAACAAAGCATATTGTTCATAATGTATGGATCTCAAACTTTCAACACATCATTTGTAAATTACCATTTGCTATTGATAATGAAAGGAAGTGATGGACTTGTAAATCCTGAAATCAATCTTAAAAGGTGACTATCCTAGTAATTACTCAAGGTCTCCTCCCAAGCCCCCAGGTCAGAGATTATGGAAACCCAATCTAAATTATACTGTTCATGTAAGTAGCAATTTGGGAAATGTATGCCCATTAGATGACATGATAATGCGTTATGTTTATAAACAAGATGATGTGGCTAGGGAGCCCATACTCTTGGGATATTAAAATGGTTTTTGTGTTAATATCGTACAGCTGTTATGGTAAGTTTGGTATTCTGGGAATCAAACAATAATAATGTTTGTCTGACTGCCCTTGGCATTGTCAAAGCTTGGGGAGGAGGGGAGGGGGAAAGGGTGATTTGGGTATGCCCCTCAGTTGGGAGTATGCACTCCTAGCTATCACTGGGCACTATCAAGATTTAATCTCATCAAATCCATTCATATGATACCGGTAAAATTTGTGTGAGCCTGTTTAGAATGTATGGAGTACTGGCATAGTCACCCTTCCCCAATCTCCCCCTCCCCTTATGCAATTTCATGCTTCACTACTGGCCTAGAGGATGAAACCAAATCGCTAGTGATGAATGAGAGATGTAAGTTGATTATTAGCCAGTTTTGAGGAGGAAATCAATTTCGAGTTCGTAATGGACCCTTGAGGGGGGAAAAATTCAGTTACGATTTTTTTTTCTTTTCTCTTTCGTTTCCTCAAATTTTGAATTTGTCTTTGCAGTAGGGGCATGGATAATGGATGATACTCAAATGGAATTTCTGATGCAATTACAGCAGTGGTTATGATTCATGTGTTTATGTAGTTATGACAGCCCTTTGGCAGTGATTATTATGACAATGATTATTAGACGGAGAACTCCTAGAGCCTCTCGCATCGCAACAAGTGTATGCACAGATTGTGTTCTTGAGTCAAATAAAGGACACATCAAAGGCATGAGCGAAGAATCAGTCATAATGTGGACAGTTTTATATGATTCTTTACCTTGCAGATTTCATAAGAGCAGAAAAATGCTAATGAGTAGAAATTGACTAAATATCTCTAGTAATGCCTTGTGCTGTATCCTTAAGGTTAACTTACAGCCAACTGAACATCAGCACCCAAAACTTTTCAGAAATGTTACTGAAGGTTTCATATTTTTAACTGATTGCTTGTTTTTTTGTTTTTGTCTTTCAGTGCAGAAAAATCAGTGCTGTATTTTCAATGGCGAAGTCAAAGTTCAATTAATCCCACTGAAATCCAATATTTATGCAGGAAGCATTAATTTTGAAAGAAAATATAATTTTAACTCATAAGCGCTAATTTCAGGTAATATTATTCTCATGAAAAGAATGTAACTAATACCTGCATGTTTGTTTCCATGCAAGAAATTATTGCAGCAAAGTTGAAAAAGAAAATGTGCACAGCTTAGCCAATTTAGCTACTGTATGCTTTATGCATTATGTATCGTTCAATGTTTTTGTTGGTTTTGTTTTGTATGTGCATAATTGAAGGTCTGCACAGAAAATAATGACATGTTCCTGAGTGCAGATTTTATGTATTATGGGAGATTTATTGATCAGAACGGGATTAGATTTGACATTGATGCTGTCAAGGGTATTATGAACAAATCTATTGGTTCTTTGGCCTTTAGGAACTGTAATGCCAAAGTTGGTGGGGGGGGGGGGTACATTCATGCAATGACTCACGAGAACAGTTGATTTGATGAACTTGAAATGAGTGTTCATGTTGTAATTATCTTGCTCTTTCATATCCTGCCTCTGCCTTACCTAGATGTAAATCAAGAATAATGCGTTGGTTACAATAGGCTATGAAAGATATAACATGCAGCTGTGTCTGTGTCTGTGTTGTTGTTGTTGTTGTTTTATTTGACTGGACTTTTTTTTTTAATACATGTACATTCTACCCAAACATAGGCTGTTGCAGCATCCAATCAATTTAAAAGACATAATTTAACAATGTTCCCACTTTTAAAAGCTGAGCTATATAATTCTCCAAGCTATGCATTTAAGTCTCTGTGAAAAGGTTGAAAGATGAAGCCCTAAAACATTGTACTTTTCAAAATGATTTTTAATAGCTTTAAATTAAAAAAAGTGTAGGAGTACATGGTTTTGCCATATCCATTTTACTACCCCATGGACTGCCAAGATTTTGCCAGTGGCAGCATAACTTTCTGAAGTTTTGTATTCCATTTCTAGGGTGTTTGTCCATTCAAGCACTTTTTTACAGCTCAGATCAAAGTTTAACAATATTGAAAGTGAACCTGTTGAACAATTGTCTTGAATAATTTGTAAGGGTGCAATTTATAGATGTAAATATTGAACATAAACACTGCATTAACATGTACTTGTAGACCCTGCCATCATCCTTGTAATTTGATGTCACCTGAGTGCACAGAGTAACCATAATATTATGATTTTGTGCTGGTATCAAATCCAGTGTGTTCCTTGAGCTGTAAAGTGAAAAAAGAAAGAAAATGTTGTTATTATGTTAACTACATACATTCCTTCTTGTTATTTTGGTTTTGACCATTACATTTTCTTGGATTAACTGGTCTACCCATTACCAAATCCAATTATTTGACGTATCATATTTAACATACAATCTTACCGAACAAAACTTTCCATTTAATGCTACTACCAGAAGTTTTAAAGCTTTTGTCAAACTCCATATCATTTGATAATTGAATATGAATATTTAAAAATTGAATGTTACTTTCTTCTGATACAAACTGTGTCAATTTTGTACAGTTCGGGATAAGATACATTGTTGAAACAGAAGAGGACAGAGTTTTAAGGGAATGTGTGAAAGTTTGTGGATTTAAAACATAGGCCTATATCCTATTTTCTAAAACTGAACCCCCCCCCCCCAGTAAATTATGAGTTCTGACTGAAGTACATGAACATGTATCTCATGTTCCAATTGTGGTCTAGTACAGCATCACACATACTTGTGATGTTTCAGGATGTTTGTCCATGGCTCACTGTTAGGTAAATTTACCCATTGTCTGGGTTTTTGATGGTAACTGTTACGATGCCCAATATATATCCAAAGTGAAACAGGCACAAAGTGACAGTTAATAAGATCAATCACAGAAGGCAAGAACGCAGCAACATAATCAACGCTATTGACACAGTTGGAATGTTGACGCTGTGAGAGAGGCAGGTGTTATGCCGGTAGATGCGGGGCGGCAAACCCCATCGCGGTAAGCACCTGACCCATCAACAAGCTAGCCCGCACTGCAGTTAAGTGCACGAGTGCAATTCACCCGTACTTTACGGACCTACCCCCACTTGTTAAGATCCTCGTGTGTGCGGAAGGCTTTGTTGTGAAGTCCACTAAACACGGCCGCAAGAGCACTTGTCGCGGTCTCGGCAAAAGCCCGATATCATTCTTCCTTGTATTTATTACCGCACTTATGATTGTATCACTTGATATTGGCTTTGAATGCTGAGAAATCGCTGAATACACATCTCTGTATACACATCTCTCCCCTTTTTCATGAAATAAAAGTTGTTTTTGTAAGAAACTCATCCATAACTCCCACAGGATTGGTCTGTTAACTTCACTTTTTGCTGCTGGTAACTTTAGTATACCCTTTCAATGATCTTTTCAGTAGTTAGAGTGGAAGGAATGTGGGCATTAAAAGATATTGAAGAAAAAGTGCACTTTGCCTATTTTTATGTCACACTTTTACGACCCTATCACTACTCCTGTGTCATTTGTTTCAAAATATTTTAAAATGTATTAATCTAAGACCACCAGAATTGATATTGTTGCACAAATATCACAATTATCAGGATATCAGAATCTGATTTTCATGTGTGGCATCACTGGAAATTTTAACCATTAGGATTAAGTCTGGTACACATGTATGTACTATTTCTGCATCGTGATGTACTGTACTACTGTTTTTGCTTAATTACATGTAGATTTTTTAGTAGAATTATTTAAGTGTGGTAAGACTGAATTAATTTATGATTAAAATCTGTGAAATTTTGCCTATTCTAATTAGTTTCATTAAAGCTGAATAATGCATTTAACCAAGAAATAACAAGAACAAGATTGCATCATTCTTACCTTTCATTTGTTTGCCTTTGAATAGCCATAAACCAGTGTGTTTTGGCAATTTTTGAAATTAATTTTGAAAAAGTTTAAGCTCAAACTTATAGATTACACCAAATTTTAGTTCTTATTTTTAAATTAAATTCATGAAATAAAATGTGACTGGGAATTCTGAGAAATCACTTTCACATTTCTTGTCATTAAAACCTTTTGACAACGGAAATGGTCCTTTAAAACAGCTGCCATACAGTATTTATACGCTCAAGCCAAATGCATATTAAATTACATTTGCATGTATTAAAATTGACCATTGCATATCATATTATTTTCATGGTCAATACAGTTTAAACAAGTGATTATTGTAAGTCCCTTTAAAAATTAAAATAAAATAAGTATGCCTGCCTCTTCCATGGTGCTAAACTTCTGCAGCAATAAATATAATGTACGGAGCTAAGGACTAGTGTAGGTGAAAATTGAAATGAAAGTATCTGGGCTCTGTAATTTGTGATTGTTGATATAAAAAAACATTTTTGAATTGGTATGCCCTATCATTTTGTAAGGTACTAACTGACCAGTTATGGTCCCTCCACACACTGGACAGTGTGATTGTCTGACTCATCTAGAGAGATAAACATCTTAAGTAGGCACTCTAGATTATGATCTGCCAGTTATGAATGATGGTGTGTGTGTGTGTCTTGACTAATATCATACTCATGAATAAACATGTTTATCAACAGACATCAGCCAATCACAAACTCCAGTGAGTCCAGCTGTGGGTGGACTGTTCCATTGTGACACTGACTGAACTCTTGCATTCATCGGCTGATGGGTGGGTGAACCACCACTTGTTATAGTGCTCTGGATTCTCGTGCGGAGCAATGACATTGTTAGCAATGGGAAAGGAAACTGGATAGTGAAACAATTTACACTTCTGTCCTGTGGTTGATCAATAAAAAGGGTGACCCCTTTCTTTTCAAATATTAGTGTCAAAACATGACATATTCATTGATCATTTTAGTGTAAACTTGTTGGCTAGTTATGATGAATTGCACTGTCACAAACTACGATCATATTTTTACTATTGCCCAGTAACCAGAGAGCATAATGGAAGATTCCAGCATTCTGTCTCACTCGTAAAAACTCCCCATGCCTAATGAATGTACACGCCGCCGTTCGTTTGGCAGTAGCCGGTGGCTGGAAGAAGAAAAGGGCGGGCAATAATCGATCACAATGGCAGCTTCACAGTCCACTTGGCAAAGGGTTTTCATAACTGGGACCCACGATCCTTGCTCTTCAATTGCTTCACTTGAGCAGTTTGAGTCGGTGGTGGCGGGTAATGCATGTGACGTACTGCCGTGATGATGAGATGTATTGCATGGACCCTTTACTCGGCTTGGATGCTGCATCACTGAGAACTCTTCAGTCAATTTTTTTTTCTCCCTAGTTTGGCTGAAAGCTGCCAGTTGACAAGCAAGAGGCTTGATGAAGTAGTGTATACAACCTGTGACTGACACACTTCTCCTCATCCTCTTCAAGGCATGCATGCTGCTCCAGCCCAATGGCATTTCATCAAATTAAATAAATACTCAGATTTTTAAAGAGACAGTTGCAACATCATCTTTTTCTGTATTTTTCATAAAAAGAGCCTCTGTTGTCCAGGGATTATAATGATGTCTTGAAACTTGATGGCTGGGGTACTGAGATGACTGTTTTATCAATTTGCTCTAGATGGATGTTTAAATCAAGGATCCATACCTAAAAGGACAAGGTCATATTTTTTTACAGTATATCTGAGGCGGTTTTAATTCAAACATGGAATTATATATCCAGCCAATTCCAGACCAGTGCAGAGTAAGTATCAAACATTTATTTTAGCTCTTTAAAATCCTGTTTTAAATATCAGTTGATATTTCCATTGTCTTTCTGAGTATATCTTAATACATGACTGTATGGGGTGAAGAGAAAGGTGCACATTTCGTACCCAGCTGTATATCAGTTTTATTTATGGAATGTTTGATTAAATAATATAACTTTTTTATCTCACATTTACAGTAATGTCAATTGATTTTGTACAGATTATGTTAGGAAACTTGAATATTTTGGTCAAATTTTGATCTTTAAATGGATGAAACTTGTTTTTAAGAACAAAATAAGACAAAATATTTTACTGGATTTTTTTTATGAGCACAGTCATCACCCCTACCTTATATTAATTACCATTTCATAAATACTACATGGGTTATTTGACTGCTATTGGGTTTCAGTTTAGTACTACATTGTATCTGTGCAACTAATATTCAATGTATGAAATGTTCATTCCATTCTTTGGTTCGATTGTCATGCCACCATTTGCAGTTTGTATAAATAAGCATGTCATTATTCCAGTTTGGTGCTTACACTTTATCCAGGTACTTGCTTAATGTAGCTTTATTTGAACTGTGTGGCCTATTTTCTGGAAATGTATAGCTTGAATTTATGTTTGATTGTAATGAACGAGTGATTTTTTGTTCTATTCATTACTGATCATTTAGCTGACTACAATAATGATATTTTGTTTTCTAGAAATATGACATTTGCCCATTAATTTGAAGCAAGCACATTTTGAAACATGTTTCATACTTTCATTTAATTCTTCTTTTCCCTGTAATAGCTCGCAGAGTAAAACAGGGTCAAAGCAGCCAATTAAAATTTTCAGGCACCAGTGACTAAAGCCGGTTATCTAGAATATCAATACCAGGGATGTTAGATTGATTTTATTTTGTGTTTGCTTTGTAATTGTGTGACATTTACAATATTGTAGTGGTAGTTCAGTGACTCATTGTAAATTGTGAGGTGATTGCACCCAACACCTTACTCTCAAAGTTTATAAAGGATCTGAAAATGACTCTACCAGGTTTGCTCAAATCCTATTTTCCATCTGAGAGCACAACTGTGATGTATATTATGTCTACATGTATATAAACCTTTTGGGTTATATTGAAAGCTATGCAAACATCTCCTTTTGATAAATCTTCTCGAAACTTGTTGACTTCCAATGTTTGAATTTGATGAGCTAATAAGTGTTATTAATGAGTATTATCAGATGGGAGTCGCGATAAAAACTCGTGCAGACTTGGTGTCTGCACTACGGGACAGGCGTACAAAGGCTTGCGGGTTTTCGTGCGCCAGCCCCTACCAACCGCTGGTAGGACATGTAGCCACCTCTTTGAGCACTGTTTTCACTACCAAGCGAGGCATGGGAAATCCATGCCAACAGACAAGTACAATTTTATACTAGACTTGATCGAAAGCATTGAAAAAGGTAAACACTGTTCTGTTAACAGAACGTGAGGATTTAAGGATGGCAGGTAAACAACAGCTTTTTGTATGAAAGACAGCTGAATGCAACACTTTGATACAGTACTTTACGAATGCAAAATTTTTTACTTTACAATTATTTCATAACGATTTTGGTCTTGATGGCAGGGAGCATATTAAATATGGTTGTGTAGATACAACAAAGTGATCAAGAAATCTGTAATCCTCTCCCATATTACATGCATCATTGACCAATATCATGGAAAAGAGGTTGTTATTACTAACATTTTGCTGTTTAGAAGGGGGGGGGATGGAACAAATAACTTGGTGTGATTGTGTATTGCAATTTGCAATTACTTGTAAGTGTGTGATGCACATAAGTTACTTTGAAAAGATTGAAAGGATAACAATCTCCCGATGATGTTGTGATTTACAGAAGTTATTTTGAAGAAACAAAAGGGAACATTGCTTTATCATCTTGTGATTTGCATTTTTGCCAATGAGAAGTATGTTTTACATGCCCATATGCCATAAATGAAAAATTGCAATATCAAAACAAGAGTCCATTTTCTGTACTGCATGAAAGCTTTATAGGGTTGGAGTCAAGTCAATGCCACCGAATTTTGTTTAACGTGAGTTACGTGACCATGGGCAAATGAGCCCTAGATTACCTGGCTACACTGTCAATTATGGCTCATCAATGTCGTGATTCAAATTTGGGTGTCCCTGTCCCTGATTCAGTGATTGTCTGCACAGTCAGCTACAGTGCTACACCAAAATAGTCTGCAAGCACAGACTCCATTTTGACATCTAGACAAAAATCTGCAGTTACTAGAACCAAGTCTAATTTGGTTACTCCTTGCTTGTGTGAAATATTGTCCCAGTTTAGAGGTAGTCTGGAAGCGCAGACTGTATTTTAACACTTTGGCAATGCTTATATAGTGACTAGAATCGAGTCTCTAATTGGTTACTTTAACATAGGGCTATGGATAATGGAAAGTAGAACTAGTAAGTAGTCTACACACAGATTGTTCAGACCCAATTTTGTGCACCACAACAGACACATGTATGCAAACTAGTTTAGAGGAGATTCACAGAGTGTATGATAGTATTCTACTGGATAGATTGTTCAGACCCTGTTTTGTGTAGTTATGATTGATAATGGTTTTTTGCCTGCAAACTAGCATCAGAATACCCCACAATGTTCCGAGACCCCATAATCATAGCTCGCTACGTGTCAGATGAAGTGTATACCCTGACAAGTTAAAGGACCACAGCACCTGTTGTAGATGGGCGTAAAGTTTGAAAGACTCCGAAGTTAATGAAACGTGACATCCAAGTATAACAACCTTCAGATCATTAGAGCTACAACCAACCTATTGTGGTATAACCAGGGAAGTTGTTCACTTCCCTGGTATCACTCTTGGATTAGTGTTATGTACTGTTTAGCAGAGGTTCTATGAATCATTATGTATTTGGAAATGAAGATGGTTGAATAATCATTGTACAAAATCCATGTAACCCTGGATATTTTGTCTGTTCTGTGCTATAAAGGAGGGGAGATGAGGTTAATTTTATTTAAACAATATCCATTTAACCCTGAACATTTAATCTGACTTTGCTGTATGATATTTTAAAACAAACTTCTGGCACATTATACTGTCTGTAGTAGGCACTTCATGTTTTGGGTAAACTTTTTATTACATGATGAAGTCACTTAGTATGACTGGCCTCAGCTGTCTGACATCTTGATGAGTCCCCATAAAAACCTGCTTTAAATCAATTTCTTGAAGCACTTTATGGAAAGATCCTGAGAAAATGCACTTACTCTCTACTCAAAGAGAAATTGAAAGCAAAACTTAAAAGCAAAGCGCTCGATTTTAGGATGCTTGCACTTAACATTACAAGTGTAGATGTCTGTATTTGTGATGTTGATGGATGCCCCATGTGCTAGCATTCCATGTGTGCTGTTTACTTGATTTTCTACATTTTCCCATTCATCTGAAAGCAGCTAGCATCAAATTTCTGATTTTTTTTTTAATTCAATCAAAATATATTATATTCTGGTTAGGCCATTCATCAGTGTGTTTCAGAAAAAAAAATGATTGCAATTAAGACACATTGTTTGATTTGTAATGATTTTCGTGATGCTGTTCACCGTTATTTGATATTGATATTGATTTTCTTCTATACCTTGTAGTAGGGGAGGTGGTTCATTGTTTGTTTAAAAGGGAGATTCATTATAATAAAATACTGACAAGCTCATTGAAAGAGCTTTTGCTGATTCCAACACTGAATTAACTTGCGTTTATCACTCTTTGAATCATGTACAGGGTGTGTGGAGTTTGCGGGTATTGGTAATGCCTGGATGTAGAGGCTTGACACATGTGTGAATTAAGACGTATTGATTGTGTTTTTAGTCTGCTGTTCTTCTTTTTCTCTTTTATATGTCACATTTATTGATAAATTCCTCAAAGGTGATAGAGCCTAAAGGAATTTATTGATGACCTAAATTGTCTGGACTCTATGCATGGTCATTAATTTATTGACCAGGGATGAACCTGTGTGGACAGTGGTATTTGACCACAGACTTGTGGTCAGCTAAGTTCTGGTGGTACATTAAAGAGGCCAAAAAAAAAAGGGTTCTCATGTGAATGTGACATTCTTAAACAGGATTCAAAAGCTGTAAACTTCAGTTTATAAACCATAAAAGTCAACCGGATTTTCGTAATGATCTGTCCCAAATATTTACTGTAATTGAGACAAAGATGGTTTTCATACTTGACGTGAAATAAGAACAAACTTACTGGCATTATTTTCTTACCAAGAACATTTTAGCATGACTTTTGAAATAAAACCAAATTATGAATTGTTTCACTACAGTGCTCTCCTGGACTAACTAGTAAGTTGTCACAATAGTCAGGTCCATTGGCAATGTATGTTTCTG
>JZLH01S0351707.1:4512-20795 GCA_001188425.1 Eucidaris tribuloides
AAAGAGTGTGGGGGGGGGGAGGGTAAACATAACAAAAGGTACAATCTTTCAGAACAAGGATTTTAGACTGAACTTCAATGGGTTATTCCAATTAAGGTCTGGATTTTTTTTTTTGGGGGGGGGGGAGGGGTATTGATATCATTCTAATGTTAAATGAGAGGGTTTATCAGATTGACACAGAATTTTGCAAATTGCAAACAGCAGGATAATCCCCGTACCTGGTGGCCAAGAGGTTGTCATAGTGAGATGTGAGCTTTCACCTACACAACTTGAAGAAAAAAATTTAATCCAAACTCTTTATTTTTATTTTAGTTTATTGATTTAAACCACAGGAAATCAATGCACCGGCAAACTATAAATTCATGAATGTTACAAGCAAGACAATTACAAGCTTACATGCTATACATAACACAGCAAACTTTTTTTTTTTTTACGGTTTCAGAAATGTTTATAACCACACACCAGTATATTTTGCGCCTATCTAATGTTAAGTTCACACTTAATTCTAATGAGATTTGAAATGTTCACACATTGAAAACCTGGGGAGTATATGATCATAAAATAAAATTCATCATCAATAATGTAAATTATTTTGGACATTATCTCACTAAAGACATGATTGCAAATTTAAATGAAAATATAGAATTCCTGGGAGCATAATTATCACAGGTAGAACTTTTCATAAGTGAAAAAGGTGTTGTGATACTTTGAAGTAAAATACTGTGTACAGTATCAGTAACAAAAGAACCAAGAATACAAAATTTTAGATGGCTATAATTAGATCTACCAGATATGAAATGCCTCGGCAAAGATGGTGCTTTATCCACCTAATGCTTATGCAAGTTCCTGCAATGGGAAGTATATTCATGGTGCAATGCTCTGCCGAGTATGAATATGCATTAGGCGCTCACTGCACTGATGATAATGTGTACAGGTATATAGGCCACATACAATAAGAAATACAAAATTGCAGTTGCTCTCAGTGAATTTCAGCTAGCTCAGTGTTTTGAGAGCTGCTCAGCTAATCCCAAGGTTCCTGGTTCAAATCTTGCAAAAGCAAATCTTTAACCAAAAGATGTTTTTTTTTTCCATCAGATTGGGAATGAGGTTTATTTCATCAAGCAAAACTTAGAAGATCAAGATACATGTAAGAAAATAAACCCAACCCCAGTGGAGTGACGTCGCTACCTAATGCATATTGATACGTGGCTTGCATTGCACCAAAATATACTACCCCCGCACTCTTGGGATTCTGAAACTTCTGTTTTCATTAAGATATAAAAGTGCAAAATGTTAAAATCTCATGCAAAATATTCCCTTTTTGTATTTTTTGAGGAATACTTCCCAATAATGACACTACTATCCTCATGGGTCCTATGGAATTATCAAACAATCAGTAAAAAATTCACATACATGTAGGTGTCAGAAAAATTCTGCCATGCTGTTTTTGCATCACTTTTGCAAGCAGGTTGACATTGTCATAACTGTCTTATCTACACATGCATAGTTGATTATTACATGTATGTATGACAAGGTGTTGTATTTCCTCGCCCGGCTGGTAGAAGGGCGTTAGCGAATGCTCTAAGCAGAAGGGCGTTAACAGTAAATTGCTGGTTGTATTTTACATGAAATCAAAGTATTGTGATCTTTTAGATCAATCTACCAGTACGTAAGGCGAAAATATGGAATAAGCCTACGGGTTTCAAATTAGAGGCAATTTACTGTTAACGCCCTTCTGCTTACGGCATTTGCTAATGACCTTCTGCCAGCCACACAACAAAATATTCAAATTCAGTTTTTTGATTTCCCTAATCAGTAGCAGTATGCATACAATTTGAATATGTTATGAAATGGCCGACTGGATTTGTGTCAATCCAGTCGGCCATTTTCATAACATATTCAAATTTTATGCATACCTTTTAAACAGAGGTTGTTCTTGACAACCTAAAAGCTTGTCCGAGGCTTGTCCGACATATCTTAAAGTAATGTATGCAAACCGGATTCCAGCAACTGAATTTCACTGAAAAGGAACGGGATTATGGAATAGCAGGTCTCTTAATTCTCAGGAATGAAACATCCATAAATTTGAATATATTACAAAAATGGCCCATTAAAATGATATGACCAGTGGCAGTTATCAATATGATAACAGCACTGGAACACATTTCAAACCCCCAAATGTTTTTGTTTTATTCAGTTCATTGATGAGGCCATTATTACACTTGTGATTTTAAGATGGTTGTTTATAGTTAACACAGCTGGCTTGATAGTGAAATTACACTTTTTCCGTACTGAACAATTTTGATTAATTTCATAATTTCAAGAAGATATATGTATGGGACGCATGAACGTTTCTTTCAAACCAAGCACGTAAAACTGCCTTTCATATGTTTCAGATTTACAGTTTAAAGTATAAAAAACCTACTGAATAATACAACGGAAATAGATTTTTTACTATTGAATCATCCAAACATCTTGAACTGCCTGGTCGGTGTCGGTGATGTGATTATGCGAAATAAAGGCATGATTATATTTTGATAATATATGTTGTACATAAACATTTAAAATTACATTAATATCACAAGAATAAGTCGCAGTGTACACTCATATAATGGATGTTGCATGCTATATAATGTAAACATTAATTATTAATGTTAATACCAGATATACTCGGGATGCAGTAATGAATAGAAAAACTACAGTATGTTGTTTCACAGAATAACACAGTATGAACATAATTTACACCTTTTCACCATTTACATTACATTTAAACTACACACAATATTCCTACACATACAAATTTTGAGTTCTAAAAAATAAATCCACATACCGGTATGCAAAAATGCCAGTTCTTCGTAGAATTAAGACTAGCCGTATTTTTACTTTTCCAAATGCAAAGTAATAAGACAATACCATAATTGGTCTACTGTGTGCCCCTCTGTCTCTCTTTGTCTATTTTAATCTAAAATAGCCAAAGACAGACCATCGTAGTAGCGGGCAACAGGTATTCTAATCATCGTTAATAACATTCAGCCAGTGCTTTGCACAAGTAAGACTGGTCAGGTCCTCGCGGACTCAATACTCCGTTTACATTAGGTAAAAAGTCGTAATCGCATTCACTTAAGTTGTCATCAAATTCGTTTCGTGATAAGTGTAAACAGGTTAGGTCGTAATCAAATTCACTTGGGAGGCAATCGACTTGCTTTTTTGGAAAGATGACTTTTACCATCTATTTTCAAATAAATTCACATTAGTCGTAATCGATTTGCTATTTTTTTGTAGTGTAAACGAAAGTCGCAATCGAATTCAGGTTCAGCATGAGTAACATGTATCAATTTCGGTTTATCACCTGGCAAAGAAGTCTGTTCTCAAAACAGTGTATGTGTCACCGGTAGCCATTCTATCACTCTGTACCTATATCTCAATGCTGTTCCAACAAGACGTATCTTTATTTTCGACTTTCCAAGCATTCATTATTTACCAGTTTGAGATTTTTTTCACACATAATATAATAAATCAAGTGGTTGACCGCCATGTTAATTGTTGTGAATTTAACGCGAGATAATTTTGACCCAGAAGTTGAAACACGATGAAGATAGAGGGGGTGATCACACGTAATTCATTGTCGATGACTGTGAATTCAAATTAGTTTATGCTAATCCGTAGTCGTCATTGAAAACGAAAAATGAATTCAATGACAATTTTAATGAATTCCATTAGGACATTTACTAATGTAAACGGGGTACAAGTTACAAAACATATCTTTCTCTTCTATGCATATTCACTCTGCAATAAGAAGGTACAATTGGAAATGCCCATATATCACATGGTAGTAGTTTATATCTTTACTTTTTAAGTTTACATAATACATTTTTTTTGTAAAAAAACATAGGTATTATATCCTATGTCTTTTCTGTAAACAGCCATAAAATGTTCACTGTGTGAAAGCTGCTAGAAAATTAGTTACTACTATATAGTCATCATATATATATATATATAAAGAGAAATAGATACAAGAACTGGTATTTTTTTGCATGTGAACTGACTGATGCTATAATGCATTATGCACAAAACAATACAAGTAGTGATTAGCATGATACAGTCTAGTTTTTCAGCAATGCATACAGTCCAAAGATCCACTTCAAGTTGACTGTCATGCTTAACACTTTGGGTGCTGAGCTGTTTTGTTCTTATGTTTATAACGTTTCAAAAATGTATGATTTTCTGGAAAAGTCCAAAAACTATCAAAGCAAGAGTTTTTAACCCATTTAGGTGCGTCCACTATGTCTTCATTTTATGAAATATATCTTTGCAAGGAAGTTCAGTGATATTATCTTTCGAATTAAAAGGTATGGAACCAATTGTTTTCTCGGCGAACCGGTGCGCCGATAGCAGCCAAAGTGTTAAAAGAATATTGGGGATGGACAGCCAAATGAAAATTACATGAACAGAATTTATGGCTTGGAAGCATCATATTGTAAATTCTGTAAACCTACAGTGTACAAGTATAATTCACTTCCCTTGAATAGTAAAAAAAAAGTTTAGTGATTCCCTCTAGCACCCCCCCCCCCGAAAAAAAAAAATGAGCATATTCATGCTCTGCAAATTTTAGGAACATTTTGTTTTATAGGTGTATTTTTTTTATATATTCTACTTCTGACAAAAGATTGAACATACACATCTTCTACAGTTTGACTGTAGAAGGAAGGCTCTTGTGCCAAAAATTGACATAAACGGCCTGGTTTCATTTTCTGACCAGTAGTAATTTCATTGTAATTTCTGTCCACTGAATTTGCCATATCAAAATGAATTGAGATGTTTAAATCTGTCAGTTGACAGAGATAAACTGGAAACAAACTGCTTCTAACCCTTAAACCATTTCTTTCAATGCCATCTCATCAATTAAATCTCCATTGTTTGGATGATGGACCACAACCTGTAATACCCATTTTGCTAACAAGGGTCAATGACTTTAAGTCTTTAACTACATGTACCAATTACATGTTAGCCTTTTGAGATCTGATTCCAATTCTTATGTTAGATCTTTGAATGACCCAATTTTGCTACCCTATTTTGGGTAGCAAAAATCAACCAATCAGCGTGTCTGTCTACTTGATCCTACGTTGAATATGCAATCATACTGGGACCATGTTCGTACAGACTGTTACACGGAACGATCTGGAAGCATTCACTATTTCATTAAGCGAAATGATTCACAAACGCAGAGTTTTGCACACCAAATTGGACCTTACGAAACAAAATTTAAAGAAAAATGCTTCAAATACTCTGTTCAAACAATGAATGTGTACTAATTTGGTGTTTAATGGTATATGCATTGTAGTTACCAAAACTGAAGAAATTTCTTTCAACCTACTGAAAAGTTGACAAGGCCAAGACAGGGGATCGTAGCGTGCAATTTCATTGGTTGATTCGAACAGAGATCGATCGTTCCTGTGGTCATGAATAATAATTACTGTTCAGATGCCAAGCAGATCTCAAAAGGCCCTCGCGCTGCCGCGCTTGGCTGGCTCGCTTCGCTCACCCATAACAGCAAGAGGGTCATGTCAACAGGCTAATTATACATGTACTTGCATGTGTTGCATTGCTGTTGTATTGTTATCATGCATCCACTGACTTGCCATTGTACTGTTACCCCACATTCAGAGTGCTGCCAATGACATGTTTTCATGCAAATCTGCATATGTATTGTACAGTCTCCAGATAAACCTGGCACAGGGAGGATTAGGGGCTGGCACAATGGGGATTAGCACAGTGGCACTGTGGGCTCTGGATGAGGCCACATTAAGGATCAAAAGTGACCAGTCCTTGAAGTATATATATGATGACTATTTTCTCTCCTTGCAAAACAACCCTCCAAATAAAAGGAAGGAAAATTGCTAGGCCTCGCACACACTATATGAATAAAGAAAACAACCATCACATTCTTCATAGTGGAAACCTATCAAAATTTTGTGGCGAACATACAAATATTCTCCCCGACACATGAATTTGTCGCTTGTCTGGCAGAAGGGCCCTAGCAAATGTACCCGGCAGAAGGGCCTTATTACCTTGACTTGAAAACCAAATTTGGCTCTTTTCACATGAAATCAAGGTCGACTCGTATGATAGTTTGAGATCCTTCTGCCAGTCTGTTAAGTACAAATATCAAATAAGGCAATAGTTCTCCAATTAGAGACAATTTACTGTTGGGCCCTTCTGCTGTGAACATATATGTCAGGGCCCTTCTGCTGGACAAGTGACAAATTAACCTGTTGCCTCCGAGATTTCTAAAAATCCCATAGAGTTAACACAGGGCACATCCGGTTCCCGTAGACAACGGGTTAATAACAAGAAGAAGATGAAAATTACATTACATAATCAATTTTGAGGAATATTTCATGCTAAAAAAACTAAAATTTAATAAATACTTATTTCAGTGAGCTAGCCATTAAGGTGCAAAGATGTGTTTCAACATTTACCAGAAAACACTTTACTGAAGTATACTAAATACAAAGATGATTTATTACGTGTGCATAATGATGTCAGATTAGTGTTCCAAAGCTGATCATATCGTAATTAATCACGCCAATGTAATATGCTTAAACTACTGCATTATATCACAACTAAACGTGCTGTCTAAATCAGTATACTAACTTAAACCATGACATATGCAAAACTTCATCTGAAGATACTGTATATACATAAGTAGTAATTTTCATTTCATTAAGATTCAGTTGGTATCTTACTAACTCATGCAGTGCAATCAAATGAACATGTTTTCAAAGCATTCCAATCGCGCCTGTGCAACTAAAAGCTCACACTATTTACAGAGTAAATATGATTTTATACGTAGCAATACAAATACTGGATGTTAATTACATATGTAACTGCTTCTCTACAGCAATGAGATAAAAGTCACATCATATTGTATTTTCTGGACAGTAAAGAGATATTTGATATCAGTGCTATATTGGCAATGTGTCCAATACCTCAGTACTTTCAACTCAAAGCAATTGGGAAGCACAAGAATATTTTTAAAAGTCAATGAATAAAACTCCCAAATCATAATCAAAATCCCAATCTTATCATAATTATCCTAACAAATAAATGAAAACATCACTCTATTAAATTCACTAAATCAGCAGAAAAAAAAATATATAAAAATTCATCAACCACCATCCCTATCACTAAACCACTGTAAATTCACATTCCATTGTAATCTAACTTACAACATTATTGTAATATCAATACACAAATAATTCTAAAAGAACTAAGTCTTGAACTCACAAGCGTTTCCTTCCACAAGCTCACAGTGGTAGCCAAACTGCATTTTTTTACAAATCACATTTCACATACAAATATAATTATACTAGCATGTCGCATGATCAGAACGTCTTGCCATTCTTCTGCTATGAACCCATGAAATATCATTGTAATCAATGTTGCTGAAATGTCATTTGTCACCCGGATCCACTGACATGTTTTTAAAGAGTTTTGCATTTCCAATGTGAAGTTTCGATACGGGGAAATGTGACGCTTTCCTCTCATTGAAAATACAACGTAAGGCATCACAGATTTATTACACTGGCATTCTAGAAGGGGTTCAGAATACTAGCATTCCTGATCGCATGCCTACCCTATTCCCGGCATGGTAACATTCCGCATGCATCGGGAATGGGCCAATTAAGCCTCTTATTCATCACTGGAGAGGATTAAATGGGCATTCTGGAATGCCCTGAGAATAGCCCTGGAATGCACGGATTAAATCCATTATATGCAAATTCAATGACATTGGCGCTATTGTGTAGGGAACAATAGTAGGCTTTAAGCTGGCATTCCTGAATGATCCTGGAATGGGGGCATGTCGACGCGGCTAGAATGGATAGTCTTTAAGCCCGTGTTCTGGATGGTGATGGAATAGAGGTATTCCCGCTGCGGCCAGAATGGGGCGTAAAGATAAGAAGGCATTTGAACCCTTCTAGAATGCCAGTGTAATAAATCTGTGATGGCCTAAGTTCAATTTCCATTCGTTGTAGCATACCACAAGTCACTACAAAAAAATTAATAATTTCTCCATAGGAGTTACTAAAGATAGTTTAATTTTGGATCAGTGCTGGATCAATGCACACAAATCAAGAGAATGCAGTGAAAATTGAACCCACAGAATTACAATTTCATGCACATCAATTTGACTGCAAACAATATATATTCACCTAAAATGAAATTGGCCATAATTTTTCCTGTCACTTTTGGCTGCTTTATCCTTCACCCAATTTTATATAACAATCTTGATACATTTTTCCACTACAAATGATCATCAAAATAGCAGAAGCATGCAATATTTAGGCCTTAGGTATATGATCTACATTACTTTTGAAGTAATTTCAAGATGATAAAAAAATAAACAAAGACACACACAAAAACAACAACAAAGAAAATAAAACTCTCCAAGTAACTTCAAATTACTTTGGAGTTACTCTCCGAATATCTCAAAGTAACTTTGGCTATGTCTCAAGCACTTCTCTGCTAGGGTTGGGGTATAGTAATACCCTAGTAGGGTTGGGGTATAGCAGTACCGTACTAGGGTTAGGCTATATGAGTACCCTAGAAGGTTTGGGGTATAGCAGTATCCTACTAGGGTTGGGGTATAGTAGTACCCTGCTAGGGTTGGGGTATAGTAGTACCCTTGTAGGACTGGTGTATAGCAGTACCCTACATGTAGTAGGGATGGGGTATAGCAGTACCCTGCTAGGGTTGGGATATAGTAGTACCCTAGTAGGGTTGGAGTATAGTAGTACCCTAGTAGGGTTGGGATATAGTAGTACCCTATTAGGGTGGGGTATAGCAGTACCCTGCTAGGGTTGGGGTATAGTAGTAGCCTAGTAGGGTTGGAGTATAGTAGTACCCTAGTAGGGTTGGAGTATAGTAGTACCCTAGTAGGGTTGGGATATATAGCAGTATCCTACCAGGGTTGTGGTATAGTAGTACCCTTGTAGGACTGGTGTATAGCAGTACCCTAGTAGGGATGGGGTATAGCAGTACCCTGCTATGGTTGGGATATAGTAGTACCCTAGTAAAGTTGGAGTATAGTAGTACCCTAGTAGGGTTGGGATATAGTAGTACCCTATTAGGGTGGGGTATAGCACTACCCTAGTAGGGTCGGGGTATAGTAGTACCCTACTAGGGTTGGGGTATATTAGTACCCTACTAGGATCATGGTATAGCAGTACCCTAGTAGGGTGTAGATATAGTACTACCCTAGTAGGGTTGGGGTATAGCAGTAACCTGCTAGGGTTGGGGTATAGAAGTACCCTAGTAGGGTTGGGATGTTAGGGTGTAGTAGTACCCTGATAGGGTTGGGGTATAGTGGTACCCTACTAGGGTTGGGGTATAGCAGTACCTTGCTCCGGTTGGGGTATAGTAGTACCCTACTAGGGTTGGGGTATAGTGGTACCCTAGTGCGGTTGGGATATAGCAGTTCCCTACTAGGGTTGGGGTATAGTGGTACCCTAGTGCGGTTGGGATATAGCAGTACCCTACTAGGGTTGGGGTATAGCAGTATCCTAGTAGGGTTGGGATATACATTAGCAGTACCCTGCCAGGACTGGGGGTAGTGGTACCCCCTTGGTGACGGCCTCTTTCCTCATTCAGGGTTGAGGGTTAGTAGTACCCCTTATTCATGGCTTCTCTCCTGGCCAGCTCCCGGGCATAGTCCCTGTCCCGTTTCTCCTGCTGGCGTCGGTGCTGCTCAATGGCGCGTTGCTGCTCCTCTCTTCTTTGCACCTCCCTCAGATGCTCCAGCTGCCTTTGCTTCTCATCTTCGTATAACATCTTCGCAATTGTTGTGTCTGATTCCTGTATTTTAAAGAAAATACGAAAAGAAATCATGTCATAAAATAAAGTAATATAGATGAAGTGACCTCTGAACCAGGGTTGCCAGGTTTTCTGATTCTCAAAAGGCCAAATTCAGTGAAAAAAGGCCAAATTCGGATTTGATGCATTTTACGGGCAGCATAGCCTAGATTTGGTTAGAAATAACGTTGTAATCAATTTATTACACCTTTGAAACCTCTGCTGCAGCCGAAAATTTGAATGCCGCGGCTTACGCCCAGCCAGATTTTTCACGTGAAATACATGCGCACTGCTACTTTTCGATCCTTGTGGCACATATTTGACTAAAAATCCCCGGAAAATAGGGTTTTATAATGATTTTTTTGTGTGTGTCAGTGAAAAAGGCCAAAAAACGGCCAAAACGCCATTTGGCCAGCACTTTGAAATCTTCCTGGCCAAACGATCTAAAAATGGCCAAATTTGGTGTTTTTGGCCGGAAAAAGGCCAAACTGGCAACCCTGCTCTAACGCCATTTGGCCAGCACTTTGAAATCTTCCTGGCCAAACGATCTAAAAATGGCCAAATTTGGTGTTTTTGGCCGGAAAAAGGCCAAACTGGCAACCCTGCTCTAAACCTCGACCATTGGTAGATTTCATCGAAAAATTTAATCAGTATTTGTCTGCATCCAGATGCAATGCCAAGACCAAGGCTGCACTCGTAGGGAAATCCCCTACCGTAGGGGATTTTGGACGTGCGTAGGGGTAGGGAACTACGGGAAATGACCTTCGTAGGGAAACGTTGGGGGCATTTGATGATTTGTAGGCGGATGAGTAGGCGGGTTTTGACAATTTTCAGAAATATTCATAATTTTTCCAAGGAAATCCGATAATATTCGCACATTTTGTCCCTCTCCGAAGAAGAAATTGTTATCAATATTTTGCATTTCTAAGGATATTTTTTAGGGAAAACCATACCTTCGTAAGGGAAAAAGTCGATTTTGTACGAGAAAACAAAGGTTCGTATTGGAAAATATGGTTAATTAGGCGTAGGGGAAAATACGCATGCGGCGTAGGGGGAAATCAAAATTTTGAGTGGCAGCCCTGCAAGACCAAACATGATCGAGAATCCAACACAGGGTTCTCCACATATCACAAGGAGATTATGGTGTACGGACAGAAAGAAAGCACAGAAACTTTATGCCTCCAGCCCCTTTGAGGCTGGAGGCATATAAAAAAAAAACAATCTGCAAAATATTACCGGTAGTCACTTTTTAGCACGTCAACTAAAGTGTTGTTGTATCAAGTGTATGTGGTTGTTACATATATCTTTGTGTTTGTATATTGTCCTTTTTCTGTACAGTGAATTCTTAGTATAAAGAACACTGATGAAACAAAGTCTCGTTATGGTGGACAAATTTTCTGTGTCCAAGGGTTGAAATTTACTTTGTATCATACTGTTTTCGCAGCCATGATGTTACAAGGTTTTGATGTGACAAAGTAATTGTCCTGTTCCCAAACAGACAGTCTACCTTACTTGAAATCTAACTTTATCCAGGGTGCCTACAACCATAGAAACTAGGTTTTATTCAGTAGTCTCCTACAGAGATGCCACAGAAAGCATTCCAAATTTCCTGAAATTCATGCCCGAGAGAGCAGATCAAACAAGCCCTAGGAATAAACACAGAATATCTAAGCTGCTTGCTTCCCGGACAGGCCCCCGAAATTTTGTTACAATGCCTTCACAACCACAAGGAATTGAAAAAAATGACAAAATTCTTAAGTTTGAACTAAACATCATTTCCTCTTTATGAAAAAATCAGTAAATCCGGAAATTTCCGAGAAATACCACAAATTCCTGGAAATGTGGCATCTCTGCTCCTCATTTTGTGTATGCAAATGTGTATGATCTCTATGTATGAATGATTTGCTTCATTATTTTTCATTGTGTTATGTTATATCTATGTTGTTGTATAGTACTTATCTTTTGCTTGTGATGTATAATCCTTATATGTTTTATTGGAAATGAAATCAATTGAACTTGAACTTTATTGAACTTGTGTTATTGCAATGTGTGGAACAGATTCCAGAACTCACCACTTGTGATTGTTGGACTGCCTGCTGGCCTGCCCTGCCCCCATGCCCCCTATGGTCTCGGGGTGGGGCAGCCCTGGCCTGCTGGCCATGGTCGTGGGGCTTTGGTTGTGCATGATACCGGTCCAAGGCCATGTCCTGCATTTGTGTTGCTACACTGCTTGGCTGAGAACCACCAAAGCTCTGAAATGAGTACAAATTTCAAGGGCCAAATCAGGATTCGAGGCATAGTTTGTGCATAAACATCCACATCTTTATGTACATACTAGCTTATTTATGATAAATGTTCTTGTTTTAGCCTTATAAGCTAACATTAAAATCTAATCAGTGGTTCTTGAGTTATCGCAGTAATGAGCCCAAATCAGACATGTACGAGGTGTTGTGACCTTTTCACTCCACAATCTAAATAGTTCATTGCTGCATCATAATACATACTTATCACACTTTCACTAAAATTTGATCACTAGTTTGCAAGTTATCATGGTAATGAGAACTCAGTAACGAAAGACGGATGTCAGACGAACAACCTGAAAACATGATACCTACGTCACCATTGGTGTGGAGGCATAAAAAGAACCTAAAAATTACAAAAATAGACCTTGATTTCCCTCAAAGAAGTCACTGTAAACCATACTAACATGATTACATAAGACTTGAAAAGTAGCCCCCCCCCCTTCAGAATACAATTTGATTTCCCATTTCATCAGGGAATTTGAAGTCGCAAACCCATGACCTAAGTATCCAGCTGACCACCTAATACTGAGGTGGTGACAGAAATGTGGTTACTTCCAGAGGGATTGAGGCTATCAGTTGGAACTGCGAAAGGAATTACAGCCCAATCATAGTTTTGGTTACGAAAACAACTTTTTCATCATATTTTTCACAAAGTATTCTTTTGTCACCCTGGACATCAATGAACAATATCAAACCTGATGTAAATTATTTCAAGTGACAAATTGTGATTCTTAAATTATTGGAGAGCAGGGAGCTGTATGTACATTTTTTCACCAATTTCTGACAAATGAAGTGTTTCAGAGTGTGTGATTTTAAGGGCAATAAAAGATAATATAGGTCTATCTAAAAAGCACAATGACCAAAAATTTCATATTTCACCAACTGAATCTCTTTCATCCCTTTTTACCAAAACTGTACTTGGGCTTTAGCTCTTTATTTGCCTCATTTCTAAAGTGAACGCAACCCCTTGGGGATGATGTGCGCGTACAGAAGCCCAGCACATGACACATTCAGAAATGACTGGCTTCCAAGAACCCCACAAAATCTTCTAAACTTTTCACCCAAGTATGATTATATTACCTACAAATGAATCTGTACCATTAAGTTCACATTATGACCTGAATAAATGCAGAAAATCACTTTTGGGTGCGAGATGTACCGGGGCTTCTGTAAAAGCCTGATGTCCCCAAAGGGTGAAGGTGCCATTTAAGTTTATTATTCAGTCTGCAGTTTTTGCACAATACAACACGCACACTTCTTTCATGCATAAAAAGTGTGAATGACCTGTTGGAACTATAAGAGAAAGGTATTGCATTGAGTAAGAGGATTAAGAGGGATTAGTAAATCCCTACTCATTGTCTTCAGTGCATTTATTGATCCGTGCAAATTAGCAGATGAACCATGACAAGGGTTAACCCTATATTAACTGGGGGGGTCAATTTGACCCCCCCCAACGTATTTCGTGACCATGCCGCCGCGCAAATTTTTTTGATCGCGTCGCTCGCTGACTTTTTACTTTCAAGTCTTGCGCATCTTTTGATTCTGTTTTCGCGAAAATCGGACTTACCGTTACGACGCTTGCCGAATTTTTATACATGCATGTCAACCCCAAAATCGCTCAAAAACGTGATTTTGTGTACAAAATCAATGGAAATTGTGTTTTCAGCCAAAAATGATAAATGTATGATTATTTTTGCTTTTATTGGTTGAAATGAAATAGTTTTATGCTGTTTATGATTGCAAAAGTGTCCCCAACAAATTTCATCGAAAAAACAATAGAAAACAAAAGTCGATAAAACATAGAAATACATAAGAAATTCACAAAACAATAAAATACATAAGAAATTTATTCCAATTCGGCCAATATTTTGGTAGATAATTGTAAGAAACGTCAGAATGAATATTTTCACCAAATATTAGTATTCTACTAGCTATTGTAAGTGAGTTGTAGGCAAAAACATAATTTCATGCACTTATTTGCATAATTAATTACTTAAAAAATAGAAAAAATTAATTTTTTGACAATTTAACTATACAGTTGTGTAGTTTACATCCGGCTCTATGCGCATGCACATTTAAAATAGGGTTAAAGGCAGGGGATCTCTTTTGCATACCTAAAAATTAACATTGTGTAAATACAATGGCATTTAGAAGAAAATGCCATCTGGGAACGTTTAGCAAAATATAGGAGCTAGAAACTCAGTTTTAGTGGAATAATAGTGACCTTTAGACTCTGATTTGAATTTTTTCTCGCGAGAAAAAAAATTCCTACCATAGAACGTACACTGAATGGCTATTGTTTTTCTTTTGCATTTTTCAAATTCTAGGCAATCACTGACCCCCAGATTTCACAGACATGCCCTTCACCAATAGCCTAAGGGCATGGGTTATCTTTTCCTGGTCTGCCGGGATGTTTGCAAATGAGATCCACTGCCTTTAATGAAACTACAACACACCATCTCCAACATTCAATCAAATTTTTAAAGAAGTAATTGCTCAAAAAGACTCACCGCTGATCGTGGATCTTTATGGTACATGTTGCCAAGGGCAGTCTCCTCTCGATTGACTATGAACACATCACGAGCATTCTAGAAGAAAAAATGACAAATCAAACAAGAAAATTACGTATCAACTTCAACTTCAAACAAGACCCAAACTCAACAAACCAGTCTTATTTCTTTGAATTACTCTTACCCAAAATTTGCATCAAGTATGTTCAGAATGTTCGGATGAAGTTGTGACCAGTCGTAATTTTCGGTTTTAAATCTGAACTCAGATCTTGATCTCATTTTCAAAATTTAAATTCTCGACTTTGTCAGCAGTGTAATGTCAATGTGCATGTACATGTATGTCAACTAGATGTATGTTTATGCATGTTCGTGTGTGTGTGTGTGTGTGTGTGTGTGTGTGTGTGTGTGTGTGTGTGTGTGTGTGTGTGTGTGTGTGTGTGTGTGTGTGTCGTGTGTCGTGTGTGTGTGTGTGTGTGTGTGTGTGTGTGTGTGCGTGTGTGCGTGTGTGTGTGTGTGTGTGTGTGCGTGTGTGCGTGTGTGCGTGTGTGTAATATTTGCACATAGAATCATATGGCTATAAATGACTGGTTGAGTAGCAGATCTCACTGTAACATTAGGCAAACTCACAACACAAAAGGAGTCACGAGACAGCAGAAAAACAGAAATACATGTACCTTAGCTGATTCCTTTTCGCTAATTTGTCTCACAACTTGATCTAATTTTCTATTCAGCTTCTTTACGGCTACATTGGGATTGACGTTTTCCAGAAGGTTGTTGACCGATTTCTCCCAGTTCCTGCAAGAATCAAGAAACCAAAGAAGGTGGAAAGATTTATTTATAATTTATTCATTTGGGTATAAAGACACACAAAATGACCTGGAAGCAATTGCTGAAAGGGTCACGTTACAAGGTTACAAGAAAATACACACATTTATTTAAATACACAATAGAGACATTACATCATTTACAACACAGTGAATAAAAGATAAATCACAACAAATGATAAATTTGATATAAAAATGTATTAAAAACTGATCATGGAATATTAAAATCCCACTATAGATAAAAAGGGACATGGATTCAACACAATTTATATATAATACATTTATAATTTACAGAAACAATATAGTACAGATTACTTACTATTTATATACATCAGTCATTTGTAAGCTTTTGTTCCGAGTGCAAAAAGATTTAACTTAGACAGGATGTCTAATTTACAGGTTTAAGTATGGAAAGCAGTATAATTCACACTCCCACCCTAGTTAATCCTGTGTAATAATTAACATTTCAGTATACTAGCTACATCACAGTTTAATTACCTATACATTTTCAAAAAAATCAGATTCTACTTTTCTTATGAATATTGCAATAGAAATGAATATTTGAAACGATAGTAATGAATATAATAGTGAATATGATGTTATACTATACTATTGAAACATAATAATGCAGTACATTGAGAATTAATAATGATATAAATGTTTATGTTATACTACATGTCACATGATGTTGTTTAGTGTAAATGAATATGTAATGTATTGTAATATTTATGATGAAAAAAAAATGTAACAAACAAATATCCTGATAGGACACTAATGATTAAATCCTGAAATCT
>JZLH01S0351729.1:555-11450 GCA_001188425.1 Eucidaris tribuloides
CTGGATCAATAAGTCAATGAGCAAACGTACTGCGAAAAACAATTCTGAGGATTTTGAAATATTAGCTATAGATAATATACCCGCAAAAAAGTAAAATACATGCGTAAATAAAAGGACCCTTTTATCGTTCTCACGCAAAAGATGTTCGTGCTGTATCAAATCAGATATCAACTTCTGGAATTCTTAACAGGCTAAATTTGAAACATAATGAGAATACATAAATTATTTCAGGTGGATGATTAAACAGTAATCTCGGTACTTTGTTTGACTTTTAATTAATTCATTTCATTTACGAGCGTTTTGCCTTTTTTTATTTTACGGGGTATATTTGCCTTTGTCTTGTGAGTAAAGTGTCTTGAAGTGTTGTGTTGTCATTGTACAGCGTCATTAAAAAGCATGAACGCACCTATACTCCACGGTGATTGATTAATGCGCATAGTAAAATCCCGTTTGTTTATTTTAGGTTTCATTTTTGCAATGGACAATACTCACAAATATTCCGGAAGATTACCCATGTGAACGCAATATATCCATCCTATATCATAAAGGGTGTAATTCCATTGATTCATGCTTCCCTTTAAGTAGATCATTGTTGGATTAATTTGACTCGCTATCGGGTGAAATACTTCCTGGATATACATGTAATTCTAGATTTTGTGGTTCTCTGTCCTCAATCCTCATGCACTCCACACAATTGTATTCGTATTATCGTTGGTGCAATTTAGTTTAGAAAAAAAAAACAGTCTCACTACCAAACTTTCAGCCTGGATGAGTACTTATGAACGGAAACATACATATAGGAATGGCAAAATGTAATATAAGATAATGTTTTAATTCGATAATTGGTCTTCAGATTCGGTTGCCACTTGTGAGTGCATGGTGTCTAATCAAATTTCAATCGCAACCAGTCTCACACATCTAAACGTATAATGTTGACCTGAGATAATTATTTTGGGTGTAAATGATATTCGTTCTGACTTAAAAACACTCTTCAACATTATGGAAGCCCCATCAAGAAATTGTCAAACTTTGATATATGACGTACGTGATACTTTTTGAATGGACAATATAATTATCACCCTATAGAACAACAATTTCTGACAGTTATGCAGTCACTAGCAAAATATGTCCAGATAAACACTGGTACGTACATGAATTATTAATGTCATAGGGACAAAATTCTATATCATAGCAGTCTATGGGGAAAACTGGAATGGTCGCTCAATGATTTTTAACATCCTTTGAGGGTAACCTTAAAACACACTTGTTTAGTAGTGTATTTTGAAGGCAGACGGTGTTGTTGTTTTTTGGTGGTGGTGTGCAAATTATGTTTGTTATGTCACTTTTTCTTTGTTTCTGTTATTTTGTATAAAGCGCCTTGAGCATTTAAACAAAATGGATAACGGCGCTATAAAAATTCCATTTATTATTATTATTATTAATATTTTCACTTTTTAAAAGCACTTAGGCCTAATGATCGTTTTGAACTGCAATGTTTTCATGGCTTCATTTTTAGACCTACAAATCAGAGATACTATGTATATGTATGTATGTATGTATGTACGTAGTATGTACATATGCATGTATGTGTGTATGTAGAACGTACGTTTGCATGTATGTATGTATGTATGTATGTATGTATGTATGTATGTATGTGTGTATGAATGTATGTATGTAGGTAGGTAGGTAGGTAGGTAGGCAGGTAGGTGTACCATGTATCTCAGATTTCCGTTTCACAGAAACATTGTTTCACGATGCCTTCAATATCTAAAGTGCAATGGGACTTTAGGAACAAACAGACAGGCAGACAGACACACGGACAGACATACAGACAAAAATGAGATCTAGTGTAAACTGCTTACACAACACCCTTCTCGAAGCACTATACTGTACATGCCCTTGTTCACAGCAAGGCACACAGGTCAAACACTCGAAACTGCGAAGTTAAGAGTGTAGGTTAACTTTAATTACATGCATGCCTTCCATTAGCGGCAACTACACACAATCCTATTAGGGGCTGTATAGGATTAAGTAACACGTGCCTTTGAGCCATTTGGCTGGTTTGAGAGCATAATATACTTAATGTTTAAAGACGTAAATAAAAAAAATAGCTGTTTTCATTTTACACAGACACTCTCATGCAAAGTACCGAATGTAGGATGTGCGCCAACGCACGCATATTTAAATAAATGATGAACCGTTAACTGTAAATAAAGCTCTACATTAGATTTTACTAATTATCAAAGACCTGCAGATCTAACTTTTAGAGAATATACTCTTCTTTAACGGATTAAAAATTACATGGATAATTTTTCGATATGTTACAAAAGCAGCTCTCCATACTTAGACAACAAGCTGAAATGTGTTTAATCTAAACCTGCTAGCACCTTTGCGTTTTGATGATGCACGCGTTTACTTTATCGGAAATTTATGCGGGTTATTAGAGTACATGAAGTTCTTAATACTAACTACTATATACTATAAACAGATCCAGATGTCAGTGATTCCATGGGTACTGTTTCAATTAATAATGACCTCCTTTGTAAATGATTGTAGTAACGAGCGGCGTATAGCTTTCCAAAATAATATCAGCAATTGTCTTGTGAAGTTTAGTTAGCAGCTGTATTTTAATATCTTCATTAGATTATCAAATAAAAGTAATTTACACTGTACAAGACAGGTGCATTTTTACTTCTACAATGGCTATTATACTACTGCACTATCGGGGTGTTATCACAGAAAGGAGTACTTTTACCAAGTGAAACGAATTTCATCCCAAAGTGTCGACGTTTAACACCATGACTGCATGGTATCCATACTGGGAAACACCATTTCTTCTTCTTCTTCTTCTTCTTCTTCTTCTTCTTCTTCTTCTTTTCTTTTCGATCTTGCTTTTCTCCTTTTATATTCATCTAAGCCTACTAAGCGACGTCACTACTTGAGGAACTATAAACTACATGTATATAAAACAAACATAGAATGTAAACATAAAATTGAAGGTAATTGTGAGTCACTTAGTATTAAATAACGTGCTATCTTTTCATTAAAAAAACTTGAAGTGTGTTTCAAGACTTTATGAGAGCGATAAAATTTCGTACACATGTTAGATTCCAACTAATACTGTGACATTCAAATACCTCAGCGAAAATCAGGGTGATTACGATAATTAAATGAGGTAGTACAATACACATAACGAATAAGGGAATAAAACTCATATTGCCATGACTCCTGTTGCACGATGTCAAGGTCATATAGTTTGAAAATCAATTTCTGTCGAGAAATAAAGTGCATGATGGCACTTGGCTATGAAAGTGGCAAATCAAATACAGGTGAAAATAGGCGCGGGTATAGAGGGGCAAGGAGTGTATTGTGTCCCGCCTCAACCATGTTGGTAAAAGCACATACCCTTTCCTTTAGCTCTTCAGTTTTGATTCGGACAGGAATACTCCCTCATGATCGGTGATATTGTTTGCTTTTATCCCGCACCCCCCCGCCCGAAGAACACATTCTGAATATTTTTGATCAAGCAACCCCCCTGATTTTAAAGATCCTTATTCCGCACTAATGAGACAAAGGGAAACGCTCTCAGCACACTTCATGGCGATTCAGAAGTTAAATTAGAAATTAGATTAAAGTGTAAATTCAATTCAATTACAATCGATTCATGTAGCAATTACAATAAACCGGATGTGGCTATTCTCTTGCGGCCTGTACATAAAACGAGGGCATCCAATTTTGTCGGCTTCTGTTTTTAAGTTCGGGGCATTCTAGAGGGGCAAGACGCAACAAGTGCATTGGCTGTGTGCTGAGTACAATTCCACGGAATGAAGAACTGGCAATTCCTTGGTAATTACGAAGCAGCGAAAAGGGGGTTTAAATGGAGAAAAATGGGGTCCCTGTGGTATTTGACGACCTGATGTGCAAATTGAAAGTCTTCGAAATGATAATGGCGTTCTGCCTCTTCCGTACTGAACATGCATTTTAAGATAAAACCATAATCCAGTGGGTGAAGTACCATTTTTGGAATATTTTAAATCTTATTTCATTCCATGCTGCTGGTACAAATAAGTGAAGACATGATATCAAGTGGCGATGGCAGTATAATACTAAGCTCTCCTGTCTAAGGACTGTCTCCCCCACCCTAAGATTTAACGAAAAAGAGAATATGATTACCAGGTACCTTAGTAAATGAAGACGTTTTGTATGAAGAAACGTCGCCACGAATTATCATTATTTATCATCATTATCATCATTATCCTCACCATCAGTAATCAACATCATCATCATTATCATCATCATAATCGTCAACATCATCTGCATCAACATCATCATCATCATCATCATCATCATTATCATTATCATCATAATCATTTTCATCATCATCATTATCACCACCACAACCACTAACATCATCAACAACTCATCTACTAAAGGAGGAATGAGAAAAGATGAGGAATATTTGCTTCATGTACAGTCTCGCCAACTAGTAACTTTGGAATTCTTCACATCATTATCATTACTGTCGTCGTCATCATCAACAACAACATCATAAACTTATCTAGTAAAGAAGGAAATGGAAGAGATGGGAAATATTTGCTTGACTGACTCTCGCGAAATATCACATACTAACTATTGAGTATTCTCTTAAAGACATGGTAAGAAGAGATAATCAGATGAAGGGCATGAGATGGAGATGCCGAGTGTTTGCATCAGAGGCCTTGGGAACCTGGTGGAATAAGACATCGAGGACCACAAGACTTTAATAAGCAGACGTGGGGAGAGAAGGAGTTCGACCCGACAACGGCCGAGAGACTTTCATCGATGGACGGCTTCAGCATCTAAAACCTGACCTCGTAAAACCTCCTCCGGGTTGAGAACGAGTAAACATGTGCACCGTTAAATTCCCGTCGCGATATGGGGCGAAGCCGGGGGATATTCGAAGATATACCTACGCAAAATATATACCGAACATCTTCATATTAACGAGACATCCTTCGATTGGGGCTTTAGATTTAAGCATGAATATATACTTGAGATTTGTAGAGGATATCCCGTGTCGCTCTTGACCGCTTCCTTGCCCCGAATCAAATCTAGATCTTGATGACTCGAAACGGTAAATTGCATTTCTCACCCCGAACAGGGCCTCGGTCGTAAACAGTATGCGAGATCATAAATCAAACTCGATATGAGAAATATGATGTATAACGAGTGGAAATGAATATGGATGTCACACTTTAGATTAAAGGTCACTCTCAAAGGAATAAGTCAACTACAGAAAATTTAAAACGCGATAAAAACTCGGGACTAGTGTCTAAATACGAGGAAATATTCCTATATATTTTATTATTGCTATTATTACTGATTTGTCTTGATTTGAGATGATAGGGACTAGAAAAGCAAACTTGATCACTATTATTCGTAGGCATCCAACCCCATATACTGATGTGCATGTCAGTGACCATAAAACCGGGTTTTCACCGTTCTCTTTTCGATGAAGTGCGTGGGTTCTTTAACAAGCTGATGTGTTTGTTTCTGTCTCAACTGACGCGGGACCTCAGGCTTTACGTCCTATCCGAGGGACGGGGTACCTGGAATAAAGTGTATACCTAAGGACACAGCTGCCACGGTCTTATCATTAATGCAATGGTATGTTTTTTTGCTGCAACAGGAAAACGGCTGCATCATTCCCATCACACATCCTAGTCTGTGTACCTCATATTGTGAGAAATATTCCGTCGCCATTCTCAAAATGTGATCTAAAGTAGATGTTGTAATATTCTGCCTCTACAATGGAGCTATTAAAGCACGAGTTATCGATTTTGCACAAGTAAGGAAATCTTTAACTTTCGGTATAAGCCTATCAAACCAAATTTATTTTCGTAACCCTCCAGCTAACTGTTACTGGCACGTTACAACATAACATGCGTTCGTTTTCAGAGGGCAGATGTGCATCCATTGGAAACAGACACTTAATGGAATTGCCCACCATTAGCCCATTGATCATCCATCAACACCCTTACATTATAACAAATCTCTGCAGGCTATTTTTTTCCCTGAATTTGGTAATAAAAGGATTAAATGATATTGTGATGAATAAATCACCCCAAACAAAGCTATAGAAAGTTCAGATGCATTTCAGGGAGAATTTGAAATAGTGGCAAAAACTTACGCTTACTTTCTTTCAACAGATTTATAAAAAGGAAAATTTGACCGAGAGTTTTCTGAGTGAGGTAAAGATTTACAAGTAAATTTTCAAATTACTACTGGTTTCACTTTATACCTCAATTCTTATTTTCATTTTCAACGACGCACAAGATAAAAAGGCTGTATTTATTGGCGCTTTTTGAAAGTCATTGCCCTTTTCTTGGTGTACTTTAACAAAAAGGAGTCAGTGTCACTTAGTGTTGGTGTTTTACACTTTATACGTCCATTATAATTGTTGCAGCTGCGTCCAGTTGACTTGACATCTAACATTGTCATAATTGGTTTTACACAACCGGCAAATGTCAACAAAACAAATTATTTATCGTGTGCTAGTGACTATAGTGCATTTTTCCTGAGTGGAAAGTATCCTAAAAGGGCTACGTAGAATGTCAAACCAAACCGTAATGTTAAAAACATGATCAGCTGTTCTTATTGCGGTAACGAGCGCAAATCAAATGTTTTAGGCTCTGTGACATGTGACCTTTACATCTTATGTACTCAGGACCAAGTTTGATTATTATCCGATCAGGGGTTCTTAAGTTATCGCAATAACGAGAACAGGTAACGGACGGACGGACAGATTGGCAGCCGGGCATGCCGGATCGATAACCCGAAAACATAATTTCTCCGCATAAAAGAGAAAAATTAGTGACGTTCCTTTGTGTCCAAAACAACATGGAGGCTACTCACATGCGACGTTATAGTGTTGTGTGCATTATCGTAGTTGTTTTATTTTTAAATCAATAACTTTACTTGCATATCCTCAATGGTGGAACACTTCCATTGATGTGCTTATTCTGCTTCTATTCAAAGCAACTTGCTATCAGCCAGGGTTGCCAATTTGAGGTTTTTAATGCCAAAAACACCAAATTTGGCGTTTTTCATGTCGTTTGGTATTGAAGAATTCAAAGTGCGCGCCAAACGGCTTTTGGGCGTTTTTTGACACTGTACAGTGGCATATCTAAAATCATTATAAAACCCGATTTTCAGAGGATTTTTCAAAATAAGGTGCCACAAGACTCCAAAAGTAGAGGCGTGCCTGTTCTTCACGTCCAAAATTTGGCTGCGCGTAAACCGCGGCACTCAAATTTTCGGCTGCGGCAGAGGTTTCAATGTTATAAATTGATTACAATGTTATTTCTAACCACATTTAGGCTATGCTGCCCAAAAAATGCATCAAATGCGACTTTCGCTTTTATTCACTGAATTTCGTATGTAATTTGGCGTTTTGGCAACCCTGCTATCAGTCCGGAATTTCAGTGTAAGATAACAACTTCGATCGATTGGGTACAAATAAAAAGCCTGGTGGATATAACGATAACACCAGCACGGTCTGGAATCTAGACTATATGAGAATGTATCAGTATCACTTGATTCACGACTACACGTCACGGTCATGATAAATGATGTAGCGCTGCCGCCGACGGGCCATAAATCTCATGGGTCAGGCTACTGTTCTTAATTCAACATGAACCGGTTATCTTAGTACGATGTCGACATCCTTTCTCCCATTCCCAGCGTAGTTATCTGGATTTGTAGAACACTTTTCAACGTTTTATTTATACACCATTTTTTAAATCATCTCTCTATTTGTTTTAATATTTATGACTAGCCCCATATACACTCATGCTCATAATTATGGAATATTTTGTTGATACTTTCTCTAATATCGTCCAAAATTTTCAAGACATGAGTTAATTTCACAAAAACGCCGTATGTGAAGCCATTTTTGGATTTCATGAGATGACTAAAGTAAAAACTAGAATACGTTTGTTTCACCCGGGGTGAGCAAATTTTAATCCCAGATGTACTATTCACGAAAAAATGGCAACTTCTAAAATGTCTTTCAAGTATTCCATAATTATGAGCATGAGTGTATTGTTATCGATAATTTTCTAGGTTTTGTTTTGTTTAAGGCGAAAGCAGTATGGTAAATTACATGATTGCGGTAGTCCTCAACTTGGGGTATTTTAATATCAATAAACTATACAAGAATCTTACTGTGAAAATTTTGTAGTCAAATTTTACTCGTAGTCAAAGGTTAACTCATTCTTAAAGAAATGTCATCAGTATGCATTGTGACAAACAAATCTGTTGTGTATAGCTTTCTGTGAGAGTGATTTCTCTCGAGGCACAAGAGAAATTCAGTCCTAATATGTCCATGTTTATTCTTCTCCTTCTTTAGTATGAGGTAGTAGTATCACATAAAGTTATTTCTTGAAGCTGGGTAAGCCAGTTGACTTGTGCATATTTTGGGCTTAACAAATCAGTCATCCCGTCAGGGGTTGGAGAACAGGGTAGTTGTAGATGGCATGTCTGCCGTCTGCTCGTCTGCACCATAGATGCATGATTCTCCCTAAGTAAACATATTCAAGACAAATCCTTCCAGCCAGGAACTACGCTGCAGCTGGTGTATAGACTGGTATATCTTTCAACCAGTTTGGTTCTATGCATGTTTAATGTCTCTCAAGCATGTCAAAGCCCTTAAAGTTCGGTAAACATGATTGGGAGAAATAAAAAAAATGCCTTTAGAACCAAACTAGCTGAAAGATAAACCAAATCTACACCAGCTGGAGTGGATCTCCTGGCTGGAAGGATTTTTCTTGAGTTTGTTTACTTGAGGAGAATCAAGCATGAACAGGCCAGCAGTTTAATTTTATTGGGGCACGATTGATTTGATCCCCCTAGAAGGCTACACTACAAATTTATCTGTTACAGGGCACACTGATGGACATTACTTTAAAATGAGTCAACTTTTGACTACAAAATTTTCACATATAGAATCCCTGCATAGTTTACTTAATTCTAGAATAGTTTTTACCCCAAGTTGAGGACTACCCCCACTCATTTCAATTACCTTTACGAAATGCATGTAATCTCATGTCCGTTTTAAACCATTCGTATAATACAAATCAAAACAACAATATTACAGATATACAATATCATTGATCCGCTTAACACTCTTATCCACACATTATGATTATTTGAACGTTATGGCACCAACAAATTATGTTTTAAACTTCATTTTTCCTTTCCTCATAGGCCAAAATCCATTTCAAATAAATATACCATTTACAGATTTTTGATATCATCTACTGGAGGGGAAAAAGTATCAAAAAGTTACTTTAAATTATTATAAGATTTATGTACATCCGTCCATCTGCCGTGGTGAATAATGTTAGCATTCAAGTTGGCATGTGAAAATGTTTCAATGTGGTGAAATGTACGTTCCATCAATGAGAATAATGTTAATTTCATGTCGTTTTTATTGGTTTGGAGATTTCTAACTACAGTAAAATAGCTAAAACAATGCCATTGCCGTACATGCTGTTTAATTTACTTTTTAAAGCATGATTGTGAATATGACATAAAAGCTCCTCTGAAACTTATGTAATAAATTATTTTTCATAATTCATTAAACCAAAGTAAGATGAAAAAGCGGCATGCCGTGTCCTTTAGAATATTTCTAACGAAATTTGCTCTTTTCCTCCTTTTTCACCACGGAAGTCCTCCCGTTGGGAAGAAATGACTTAAATTCAGTACAGTTGTCTGTGAATTATGGGAATTATAGACACATCTACACTATAACTGCTGATCGAATGAATTCGGTATATTTAAGTGAAATCTTTTATTATATATATATATATATATACACTTAAGTCTTTATTGATTTTCAAGATTCATAGATAGCAAGCATAACAATCAATAACAAATTACAATAATTACAAATGAAAAAAAAAGATTTAAGTGAAATCTGATATCTTCCGTCCCGTAAGCTAGGAACATAATTTTACTTGGAAAATGGAATAATTGCGGTATGTATCAAAGACATGTTCTTTCCCCTTTATGCAAAAGGCCCCACCTCGGTAACTAACACGTTTTTTAAAGTAAAAATTTTGCTTCGAAAAGAATCTAGATAAATGCAAATAAGAATGCATTCCCATGTTTACACAGGCCACCAAGAGAGGTTCGATCTCATGCATAAAAGATGAACTCTCGCCGCTTGAGGCGCACTTCATAATTCAGTGCGGGGGTACCCGTTATCGGCGAGTCACCTGGGAACGTGAAAATGGGTCACACATTCGATAACAAATATCGCTTTATTTGATGCGCGGGAAACTGTGTTTTGTAAACGAGAAGCATTCTCCAGATTACAATGAAAATAATCTACATCTCGTTTCAAATTCATTAAGCATCTTCGCTTGCAAATGGATGCAAATTGCTGATTGTCTGTCTTTCGAAATTGTAATAAGATTTTAAGTGGATGAAGATACATGTATTTTTTTTAAAACATCACTTTATTGCCATATATATATTGCCATATATACATCTATTTAAATCTTGCGTTTTGTATTTCATTTTTTTCCCTTTTTTGTAACATGTAGAGCGTATACATCGTTGCCAGCAAAATGATATTAAGTTGTTAATGTTCAATTAGTGTAAATGCAAGTAGACCTCAAGCATAAGACTGTGCTTGAAATCTGCTTGGATTTCATTCTTTGAGTTGAATGATTTCTATGTATGTCGCCGTTGTATGGACTATGCGATGAGTGGTAATTAACACACCATCACAACCCTCAACATCATCATTATCACCATCATCTTAACCATCTTCAAGCAGCACCATCATCAACAATATGCACATCGTTATCATGACTACATCATCATCATTACAACCACCACTACCACCA
>JZLH01S0351807.1:26878-39257 GCA_001188425.1 Eucidaris tribuloides
TGGTCTCTCAATGATTTTCACTTTTTTAAAGCACTTAATGATTGTTTTACACTGCAATTTTGTTAGGGCTTCATTTTTATACTGTATCAAAGACACTAGTAGCATGGGGAATCATGTAGCTCAGATTTTTTAAACTGGAAACATTGTTATACAGTGCCTTTAAGTAAACAAATTAAAGACAATTCCTTCCTGTTGGGAGATCTGTTCCTGCTGGTGTATAGTTGGTATACATGTATGTTTCAACTGATTTGGTTCTTGAGGCATTTTCAAGTGTTCCCAATCATGTCATCAACCTTTAACAGGGAAATAGTCCATCCCTGAAAGTGCCAATTACTGTCACCAACGCTTCCAAGATTGAATGAAAAATAGTCCATCTTTTGATTACTGGGGGCTGGCTTCACCAGTGAGGGCAAAAAATCGTGACGCAGTTGTAGCTATATCAGAAAGAAAAAATATATACCACAGATCAAAACATGTTTGTCACTGCTTCACTCCAAAATGGAATGTTGGAATGAAAACATATCTGTTTAGACATACTGACACATTGCACTCAACCGAGACAATACAAACAGACATCCTGATCCAAGAGCAAGTAGGATGGGGGAGGATGGTATGCTTATAAGTAAGAGAAGAATGAGACAGATACTTTTGGAAGGGAAGAAGAAAATAATACTTGTTTCGGCAGAGGAATGGTACTCAGTTTTTTATGTCTAGTTTATACATCCCTGTAGTATATATTACAGTTTATAAAATGTATGCATTAATGCTAAACACTCGGGTTACATTGCATCAAAAATTACTCGCATTGTGGATATTTTGGGGGGTTATAGTGTCTTCAATTGGACAAACACGCTGGGAAAGAGATAAAAATCATAATTTACAAGTTGAGTTTTGTATCAATCCGGCAAGCGACATGAAAAAAATAAACAAACAAATTAGTAAAAATAAAATCATGCAATCAACAAGACACAACTGGGTTTGGAATGTTCCAACTCCTGCCATGTACACTAAACACCTGTGTTTGGTATGTATAGATTCTCTAGTACCCAGACTCATAAACAAACTCTATGCAATATACACTGAACACCTGTATTTGGTACGTGGGTTTCTTTTCTGCTACCTCCAGCATAAATACACAAACATAATTGGAATTAGTTACTACCTGCACTTTGGAATATGACATGGTGTACTTCAGTATGTTTCAGTCATTTGATACGAAACTCCACTTTTAAATTACATTTTTATCATTTTGCCAGCACGTTTGTCTGTTTGGAGACACCATTACAAAACAATACCCACCAAAATCCAAAATGTGAGTAATTTCAAACGTGACACAACCCGAGTGTTTAGTAAAAGCCCATATGAAGGTAGGTAAGTATGTGTAAAGTATCCTAGAAATGTGCCTATGACTGCAACTAGGCGAAGTAGAGCCATCAAGGAAATGATGGGTCCAACCCCCCAAATTCTGAAAAATGGACCTTAAATGAAGGTGATGATTATGATTAAGATGATGATAATGATGATGATGATGATGATGATGATGATGATGATGATGATATGGTTGTTGGTATTTGTATACAAGCACAATTAGAAATTCTCGAGTGACTAGTACAGGATCAGAAGATCAATCTATTGTAAGGTCTTTCAAAGTGGTTTAATTGATGGAACAAAAATATTTGACACAAAAATTCCTGCATGGCAGAGGAGAGAACTCAAACATTAAGTACTTAATATTTGCCATTTAAAGTGATAGGCTAACATTGTGGAGCTTTAATTTAAAAAATTGTCAAATTGTGATATCTGAACTACATAGTAATGTTCATATGGACAAATAAACACCCTAGAATACAAAAGTTTGGAAAGTTACACTGCCAATGGCAAGTTATGCATGAATAAACAATTAAAACTCGGGGCGAGTTTAAATAGCCTAGTGTACACACAGTAAGTCTATGGGAGAAAATGGGCTGGTGAATCCGATCAACTTACGATTTTTACTTTTTTAAAGCACTAAATAATCATTTTGAAAATACAATTTTTTCAGGGCGACATTTTTAGACCTTGTCAAAGACAATGGTAGCATGGGGAATCATGTAGCTCAGATTTTTTTTAACTGTGGTAAATGTTAGCCAATACCTTTAAGTACAGAATTTAGAAATATCTTATATCTCAATTCTGCCCTAGCTGGCAACAAATTGCTAATAATGGTTTTAAGATGATGATGCCGTAATAACTTTGGTTTCAGGAGTATGGCATAACAACAATCACATCCACTCACAAACACCCACTAAACTTTTTTACCAAGTTTGATTACAATGTTTCAAAAGCTTCATGACATGAATGACTAGCATCATCACATGAAAACGCACTTCTTGGCAACAATGTAATCTGTCACTGCATACTTTGGCTGCGTGCAAACCTACAAATAGCTTACTGTCACATTTTCTTTATTACTCATTCTTCAATATCCAAAACATTATGACGTTCTAAGAAAAAAAAACACTTCAATTATTTTCATGAACCCTAAATAATGGCTGGCAAATCAATGTTGATAGACAGAACTTTGGTGGTAATTTTAAATCATTTCTCACCAGAGACCAGTCCTGCATCTTATTATGAACATGCTGACCTGTTGAGTGAGTCTATGAGGTCAACCTAACACATGGATTTCAACTTGAAAAGCAGACATTGCACTTCACAAATACCCTGGAGAAAGCTGATTACCAAATGAATTTTTAATGATTACAATAGTTATAGGATAATCTAAAATCTTTTTATTGGGATCAGTAATTTCACTTGTGGTTTGGGTAACCTAGGGGTCAGTATGAAACATATTTACAAATTCCTGTCTAGTTTTCTGAAATATAGTAAAATCAGGCCTGTGGCAGCTTATGTTTTTTTCATACATACATATTTTTTTAATAATCACACACGCACTAAACAGACCATTTTCATCTTAGGTTATAACTGTTTCTTGTTCGCATACTTACCAAAAAGTATTATGCCTTCAGAGCAATCATAATGAGCTTTAACACTGAAAAAATCTATGAATGACCCATATTACCATATATTTTCCCTGAAAAACTATAGCATTAAAACAAACCATCAAGTTGATGTTTACCACCAAGGTGATATTCTTTCATAGATACCTTAATAGTTACAACATAAATGTCAAATCTCAATCTGTATTCCTGGTTGCTCATTTATCCATTTACGTTATTATACTGCCAAATCATGAATTTTTCAAATTGAGTGTAATCAATATGTAAAGGCAGGGCATCTCTTTTGCATGCCTAAAAATTAACATTGAGTAAATACAATGGCATTTAGAAGAAAATGCCATCTGGGAACCTTTAGCAAACTATAGGAGCTAGAAACTCTGTTTTCGTGGAATTATAGTGACCGTTAGACTCTGATTTGATTTGATTTTTTCTCGCGAGAAAAAAAATTCCTACCATAGAATGTACACTAAACGGCTATTGTGTTTCTTTTGCATTTTTCAAATTCTAGGTAATTACTGATCCCAGATTTCACAGACATACCCTTCATCAATAGCCTAATGGCATGGGTTATCTTTTCCTGGTTTGCGGGGATGTGTGCAAATGAGGTCCACTGCCTTTAAAGACATGTGTCCATGATTTGAACAACACCCTGAAATGAGCTGAAATCATTCATAGGGCCTGTTCAAGCGCTTTTGGAGGCGAACTGTACCGTACCGTACCGTGCCAACCCAATGCGTACCGTGCCAGAGTGGTTCATTTGCGAGTGTTCAGGCAAAAATGTCGGAAGCGTGCCTCTGAGGTACCAACTTAGTACACTTCACTTTCTGATTTGCGGGAATCACACATAAAAGAATTGCGGAATGCGTTCAGGTGCTTAGCGCGGTACGGTACGGTTCGCCTTGGCACGCTCCAGACCACATCGGGAGGTGGTCCTCCCTGGCACGCTTCTGGAGCGGTACGGTACGGTACGGTTCGCTTTAGGGGTGTTCAGGCGCTCCTTTGGCACGGTTCGGTACGGTACAGATTGCTTCAGGAGAGCGCTTGAACAGGCCCATAATGTAAAGATAACTCACATAAATAGTCATCTTTCAAAAGACTTGGGGCTTGAAATGTCAGGTTTCATGAACACAAGGTCTAGTAAAAATTAAAATAGAGTGCACTGGCACAACAATGCTCACTGAATTTCAATATTGCACAGACATTAAACTATGTAGTCTGACCGCCAGACTTGATCTGGGTATCATCTCGTGAAAACTGAATACTTGCTGATCAAAGCTTACACGGTCAAAAACTCACACCAGTGCAGTTGGGCGATTGTCAAGCAATCTTTGCTGTGGTTGGACTCTACCAAATTCAAAATTAGGGGATGAAAGCTACATCAAGTGTCTGAAACAACACTACTCTTGAGCAACAGCCCATTTTCAAATTATTTATTGTTTGTTTTATTTCAAACTTTACAAAGTACAAATTCCAAATTTTGAACATTGCATTTTCAAGTACCAATCTCTAGCTGGATCGAATCTGAGCGAATAGGGTTGGGTGAGCAAATAAAAAATACCACCTTTAAGGGATGCACTTTACAAGTTTACAATCCCCACCCAATACCACCCACTTCCCTTAACTAACTTCTCTGACCTACAATTGACAAGTCTAACACAGATATAAGAAGAAAGATAATAGTTACCTTCTATGTCATATTTCCCAACAAAGTGTGGTGGGAACATGCAAACTAAATTTAAAGTTTATCGAAAGAGAAAAAATTGGGAAAAAAAGGAGAAAACATGCATCTGGGGAACAGATTCACGACAGGGGAAAGGTAATAAATGTTCATCTGTGTTACTGCACAAATAAAACTCTTGAACTTTGTGAACAGACATTTCTTTGTCAGTGGAAGAGGAAAATATAAATCAATATGTGGCCCTGTTGACAGAATTACAGCACAAAGCAGTATAAGGCAGGGAGTCATTTTTTGAAGTCGCTTCTATGTTACTGTGAACAATTTCCACAAGAGATATATCCCTTTTAAAGGGAGAAGGCGCCAGCAACCAACAGGCATAGGTTAAGAATAAAAATGAACACACTTGTGAGTATGTGAGATTATGGTACGATGGTGACAAAAACAGCCTAAATAAGGGGCTACTGTGTGATACTCACCGTTCCGAAGCAACAGGCCCTATAAATTAGTTAATTTGTGTCATATTATTTACTTACTTGTAAGTTTGTACCCTGAGAACACAAACTTGCAGAAACAGCCTATAGGGGGGAGGAGCCTCTATCAATATTCAAACGAGTGCGATACACGTTACCGCGCAGTGCGGCTAACACACGCGCGGTGGCAAATGCATGCTGGTCCAGCCATCCGGTCAGCCTCCCTGCCCAGTGCACGTGCAATCTTGATTTGGTTGGCTAAGACACTTAAATAATTTTCTGTAACTTATGCCTGTTAGTCTGCTGCGAGCCTTCTCCCTTTAAAGCCAAGGTTTATAACGTTTTTGAAGAACAATGGCTAAAATACGAAATTTTGTTGCAGATTATATTCTTGTAAGTAACACATATGACTGATTGCTATCAATGCGCCCGAAATGTTTTCTAATTGCTCCTACTGAAACGCGCCGTCCACCTTATTTCAAAAAATTACCGACAAAATGCATAAAACATGTCCTGAGGCGGGCGGGGGGACCAGACATATGACGGCATAAGAGTAACTGTACTATACTAGCTACATATCTCTCCTTCTAATTAAAAACATCCGTAATTTGTCAGCTATAACAAACAATTTCTTAGTGCGACATCCGAATGTTGTTTTCTTGATGTCTAGGATGACAATAGCAAACTTTGGTGAAAGATTGATAAAGAAATTGTAGCTGATTGACGCAAAACTACAGTAACATGGCCCGCTGTTAAGCAAAAATTTAGAAAATATGATGTATAGGTAGATCATAACACAAAATTGATTCAGCAATTTGTAGTTACTACGTTGATGAAGATTACATCATAGGCACTATAACATCAAATTCAAAAAATAATGCCACGCAAATGAACTTAAAAAGCCCAAGTTTAGTTTTACGCGGATTTTTGTTATCTCTGAAACAGCTTTAGCCGCGCACAGTCATAACCCTAGCAATAATAACGATTGCATGAATGTCATTTAGGTTTTTTCTTAAATTAATTACATACGAAAAAACTCTCCCCGACTGCGAGAACACCCGCCAAAATTTTACATTATAGCAATCTAACAGGTTAAAACAGGCTTTAACGTTACAATGTGTTTGTACCGCCTCATCTGAAAGAGCAGACTCGGCTCTTTCACGGATTTTTTTGAGGTATAACTCATCATAACTTTTTTTTGTCTTGGTTTTTTTATTTTAATTATTTAATGAAAAATGTCAGGGGGCGGGGGGACCCCCAACATTTTTGACTATATTCTACATTATAGCATCCAAAGGGTTAAAAAGGTTATATGAGTAATACCTCATCTGAAAGCTGCATCTGCTCTTTCAGATGAGGTATAACACATGTAACCTTAAAGCCTTTTTAACCCTTTAGATGCTATAATGTAAAGTTTTGGGGGTGTTCCCACGAAATTTTTCATTAATTAATTTAAAAAAAACTAAAGACATTCAGAATCTATTATTGCAGGGTTATGACTTTGGGGCATAAAGCTTTCAAATAACAAAAAATCCCCAAAACTAAACTTGGGCTTTAAAGTCATACAAATTTGTGAACAATTTTCCACATCTGACAGTTAATAAATGAATATATACACATGATAAACGACCATGATTTATTTCCTTCTTATTCATGTACCTAACTGATCTAATCAATTACCTAATCCTGGGGGCTGGCTGCTGTGTAATTCTTCCCTTGATCCGTCTAGAGCTCTCGCATATGCGCCAAATCGCTCCTTCACATGCAATCGGGCAGAGTCCGTCAGTCCGTCACCTCTGCATGGCTCCTCAGACAAACCTGCGTTCACCCATCAACTGATCTTCAATCATATGATCCACAGTACAGTAGCTTCTCTGTGCACTGGTTGGCAATGCAAAAGATCCGAAAGTATGTGAATTAACTCTTTATATGCCACATTTTAAAAGTGAACTTTAGTTTTTAAATAGCATGATTGGAGGTAGTCCTACACATAGACTGAAACTATTGTCGAATCAAGTAACTATGCAAGGATTCTGCTGTGAAAATCTTGTGGTCAAAAGTTGGCTCATTCTTAAAGAACTGCTGTCAACATCCCTTTGTGGCAGGCAAGTCTGTTGTGTATTTTTCTATGGGATATATTTATATCAGGGCATGATCAAAATAAGATACTTCCTCATCTACCCAAGAATTAAATTACAAGCCCACAAACTATAATCTATTTATTCTATCCTTTCAATTATGTGTAAAAATGTCAAAATCATCTCTCACATGTTGACATGTCTTTCAATATACAATTCTCTTTTTAAATGGTCACACAGATTTCATCCATTCTGTATTCTACAGGGAATGTCATCTCTATATATCTTTCAGTCATATGATTGGGAGATATTGAAAAAATGCCTCTCAAACCAAACTGGTCGAAAGATATACCAGTGGATACACCAGCTGGAGAGTATCTCCTGGCTGGAAGGATTTATCTTGAAGTCATGTACTTAAGCCTAATCAATCATGAACACTCCAGCATGTCATTTCTCTTGAGCCCCGATAGAATAAATTCCACAAAAAGCTACACAAGAGATTTTGTCTGTCACAAGGCATACTGGTAGAGGTTATTTTAGAACTAGTCAACTTTTGACTACAAAATTTTCACAGTAGAATCCTTGCAATTTACAAGATTCTAGAATAGTTTCACCCCAATATGAGGACTTCCCCCAATCATGTCATTTACCTTTAATAGCTGTCTATCTTTCCTAGCAAATATACACCACCAGTCTCCACCATTCCTCACATCAATTAGGGTACATTTTCCAGTCACAATTTACCTGTCAATCAAATGTTCAAATTCCTCCATCTCAAATTTACCTGCTGCTTCTGACAATCTTAATTATGACAGTTTCACCATCTGCTCACTAGCTTAATCACATACCTTCAATGTTGGCAATTCCTAGCTGTATAAAAGCTAAGTCAACTTAATAGTACACATGACATATTGTAAAGCATGGTTAATAGAAGTATAAACCCCCCCCCCCCATCATAAGCTCCCTTCTATTCCCAGAAGGCTAATCATCTTGTAACAGTCTTTTCCTGTCATTTTAGCATCATATGGCCTAAAATGCTTCATAGCAAAATTACAACCAAAAAATCTGGGAATGTTAACCCGTTGGCTACTATGGGATTTTCAGAAAGCGCAAGTTTAATTTTGGCGATTTTTCTTTTATGTGAAAGCTTTATGCCCAAAGGTCATATCACACCAATAACAGATTCTGAATGTCTTTGGTTTTTTTTAAATTAATTAATGAAAATCTTGGGGGGGGGGGGGCGGCACCCCTGAGATTTGACTATATTTTACATTAGGCCTATAGCATCTAAAGGGTTAATAAGGTGTTAAGATTATCTAATTATTCCTCATCAGAAAGATCAGAGTCTGATCTTTCTTCTGAGGTAGCCTATAATTCAGATTACATTAAAGGCATTTTATAACAATGTTTCCAGTTTAAAAACTCTGAGCTACATGATTCCCCATGCTACTAGTGTCTTTGATACGGTCTAAAAATGAAGCCCTGAAAAAATTGCAGTGTAAAACAATCAATAAGTGCTTCAAAAAAGTGAAAATCATTGAGAGACCATTCCAGCTTTTCTCCAGAGACTGCTGTGTTGCAGAATTTCCTATCGGCTGATAAACAATTATGTGCCAATTTGTATCTGCACATATTGTACTAGTGACAGCATAACTGTCCAAACTTTTGTGTTCTAGGGTGTTTATTTGTCCAATCAAACACTGTCAGATATGTCAGATAGCAAAGTTTTACAATTTTTTAAACGGGTCTTCCACAGTGTTATATAGTGTCTTTAACATCTTATTAACCCTTTGGATGCTATAATGTAAATTATAGTCAAAAATCTCGGGTTGGTCCCCCCCCCGAGCTTTTCATAACTTATCCCGACCTCCCCCCCCCCCAAAAAAAAAAAAAACAGTTCAGATCTGTTATTGTTGGTGATATGACCTTTGGCATAAAGCTTTACAAATTTAAAAAAAAAAAAATACGCCAAATCTAAACTTGCGCTTTAACAGGCAAACAACCAATCAAAAATTGTCCTTATTCAGTACACTGGGAAAACAATGTCACTCAGATTGAATCCCGCACTCAATGATCTGTCTGCAATAGTGGGGCAAAAAAAATACACACGTCCACTGTCCACACTGCTGGCTAGTAAGAAGCCCGCAATGTGATGTGATAAGTTTGAAAACAGTAGGAAGTAAATGGTAGGTTACCATAGTAACCACCAAGCCAATTGCTTTTGCCAGGGCAGTGAAACTGTTGCACACATGCACAGTATATGCACACAAACATACCATGACATGGCATGCCATCTATCAGCAAGGGAAAAAAAATCCCTGATTCAGACTTTTCCCCTCACAAGTGATTTTGAAGTCAACAACACCTTCAGGGCCATTTACCACATTTTTCCAATTTTAAAGCAATTTGGCGACCTTAATGTGTTTTTCTTTAAATTTACCGTCTAGTGCACTTCCAAGGACATTTAAGGACACACAAACCTTCATAATTTCAGAAGTATACTGTTGTATAGACCACTACAGATTTTGATTTTTGAAGTATATATGGGACAAATATTACACATTTCTGAGGGAAATATATGGGCTTAAGTAACCCAATACTGGGTAGAATGTTTTTTTATTAGCATTTTCAGCCCTGATGGACTAGGAAATACAAAATATTTAGCATTAAAACTCAATAAGTAATATGTAGGTCTACATCCAATTTCGCGAGGAATTTCTCCAGTTGAGTTTCACTTGAATTTAGAAATAATGCTACCCCTATTTCACAGTTTCAGTCTGACTTAGCTATGTCAGTATACTGGGCAAATCATGAAACAGATATGTACATAACATATTCATCTAATGATAGAAATCTTAACACACCCACACAAAAATTACTGAAGTATTTGACAGCTATTTCTTCAGGTTCTATATTCTCTGTTTGGTTCAAAACAGTTATGGGGTAGGTATAAATTTGTCTGCATTTTTTCTATTCTTCTTCTTTTTTTTTAACATAAGACTATATACAAATGTACCATATGTCCATGTTGACTGGTTTGAGATCCAGTCCAAACTGAATCCTAGATGCAACATGATGATCGTACATTCTATATGACATTCCATTCATTCCAATGAAGTCCATCTTTCCAACATTACTAGTGACAGTTGTAACACCTGAAGATCATTCAAGTTATTTTCTCTTCCTTATAAGAATACCAACATTATCTAGCCTCGTGCTCATTCTCATGGATGAACATTACAAACACTGCATTATCTTTTCATCCTTAATCCTTTGCTTTTAATGTCTCGATCCAACATGACGAGTGAAGACTATATTATGTCTAACAGTCTGATATCAGAAGTCGGAGGAAACATGCCCGATTACCCTGGCAGGTTAAGCCCCGGTGTCATACACGATCACGCAAGAAAACACCACAGAAAAGACAAGCCGACTTCTTAAAGTACTGTGGGACAAAATATCAAGTATGAATAACCAGCACCATGTTCTGGTGTTATCTCCACAGTGGTTCTCAATTTAAACTGACAAGAATTGCTACCAAAAGTTTCCTGAGCTCTGAACAGTGACTCATAAATTCACTACGAGTACCAAGTCTGTCTGATAATGTTTTGGACATTTGATTGCAAAATGTCACATAATCAATCAGATGAATTCCCTTGCAAAAAAATAAATAAATAAATCCCTGTACTCTATTTCTGTGTAGTTCTTCAAGACACTGGTCATCACCACCAAACATACTGTTACAATGCAACGTCTGTAAAACACTGTCCTCCCCCCCCCCATCCCACCAATAAGATGGGTTGAAAACCAAGTACAGTGTACCTTGATAAAAAGTTAATACAAACATTGTACCTCCACAATACAAACTCTATGTTACAAAGAATGTTCTTTACATTGTTTTGATAATTAATGACAATTACTTGACATTAATTAAATTCCTAACAGTTTAAGAATGAGATATCTCAAGCCTGGGTCTATGAAGAATGGGTGTTACGTTGAAATAAAATTGTCTCCAACGGGTTAAAACTGTCCTTAATTCAAATGAAGGGTTAAAAGACTTCATGGGATTGTTGAACTGTTGTTGATATATCTTGAACGTAATTGTGGTTTGACTAGCTCTACCCCCTCCACCCTCCACCCCCCTCCCCCACCCTCCCACCATGCAAAATTTCCAAGTACAAAATGCCATCAACCCAATGCAGGGTGCGACATAACCGCTTGCCCGATGGCCCGGGGCAAGTAAACATCACAGTCGGGCAAGCATTTTGGAGTGTCAACTAAAAATGCTTGCCCGTATCGGGCAAGTAATAATTTGCAAAGCAAACCTAAGTAAATACCAAAACTGTATTGAAACAGAAATGAAATAAATAGCTGTTTTTACGGAGGAAACGCTGGCCAAAACATCGGCAATTATTTGCTCAAAATGCGTTCTGCAAAGACGCAAAATTAACCGCGCAGTGCAGGAAGTCGGCATTTGTAGTATAGTACGTAAGGCAGTGCAAGATCAGAATATGTTTATCTACATGTATCATGATACCAAAAGTTTGTGGTTACAGGTGGTTTATTTTCTAGAACACTTCATTACTCTAGAACACTTCATATACCACTTAAACAAATTTAATATGAAATCATAACCACGTTTTAGTTTACAATGTACGTGTTGAAAATCCACAACCTCATCAACAAACAATTTTTTTATATGAACACCTACGGTAAATCACTGATGTTCACAAAAATGTGTATATTTAAGACTGTGCTTGTCTCCCCCCCCCCCCCCCATCCGCACAACAATGAAATCGCCACTACCGTCCCCTACCGCTAGAGACAACATTGTTATAAACGTTCATATCTGTAATATATATGAATGAAACACAATTAAAAAAATTTGATCATTGATTTTCATAAATATGACAAAATCATTGATGTGAAATTGTGAATCGGTTATAACATGTATGTATACTTTTATGTATAATCTATACATATTAATCACAACAAATGCAACTAAATTCGTTATTTTTTATCGGGCAAGCAAAAAGTTCATCGGCAAGCAACTTTTCGAGCTGTTTGAAAATTCCACATTGGCCAGATCGGGCGAAGTGGCCAAAAAAAATTAATGTAGCACCCTGCAGCATGGTGGAATAAATTTCTGAATTA
>JZLH01S0351807.1:42856-53420 GCA_001188425.1 Eucidaris tribuloides
CACACACCACTCAAAACAATTTTCCAGGTCTGAGGGACCTGAGGCCTAGAAGCCCCTCCAGCACACCCCCTCCCCCCACCCCGACCTGTGGTCTTGCAAGCAACCCCCTCACAATCATGGCAATTTTTATTTGCTATTTATTCTAGCTACTTCTATAAAATTTTTGTGAAGTTTGATAACAGAAAGTAAATTTGATGCAATCCCTGATTTGATGATCACCTCTGTGCTACAAATACTTGAAGAGAAATATGAAGAAGCAAATAAATTAAGAGATTGAGAGAAATTTACACAGCTAAATAGACAGGGAGATAGATATATAAATAAATACATAGAAAGGTAGAGCAAAAGATAGAAACATAGATAGATAGATAGATAGGATAGATAGATAGATAGATAGATAGATCGATCGATCGATAGATCGATCGATCGATTGATCGATCGATCGATCGATCGATAGATAGATTAGATAATAGCTAGAGTAGATAGATAGATAGATAGATAGATAGATAGATAGATAGATAGATAGATAGATACATGTAGATGGATAGAGTAGATAGATATAGATAGAAAGATAGATAGATAGATAGATAGATAGATAGATAGATAGATAGATAGATAGATAGATAGATAGATAGATCAATGGATAGATAGACAGATACATGCAGGTAAATAGGAGGATAAATATGTTGGCGGGTTGATAATTATATTAGAATATAACAAAATACTGAAAACAGATAAATATTCAAGGATCAATTGTGACATAATGTGGTCTCTTTCTAAAACATTTCAGTATTTAGACATATACATCCATAACTATGCAAGTATGCAGAGTGAAAAAAAATGATTTGCAATAACCAAATGACCCAGTACATATTATGATATAAAATTGGATTCACTGAGTCCAATGCACAAATTTATTGGTCGAGCTAGCAGTTGGGAAATATTGGGCGAGACGTAGTCGAGCCCAATATTTGTCAACTCCTAGCGAGACCAATAAATTTTGTATTGGACGAAGACGAAGAATCCAACTTTATCATTATTATGTCTTTAGGATCTTCCTAGATTCTAACGGCATAAATAGGCCTAAGTGTAAATCATTCATATTTCGTGTCATATTTCAACACAGCCAGTGCAAATGTATTTTTACCCAGCCTGCCCTGTCAATGTCATTATTTATGTATTATCGCTACATTTAATCTATCAGAATCCTACTTCAAAAAAGTTAAACCAGCGCTCCTTCTTTTACGTTATTTCCTACATTGTACCCTACCCGTGATTCTAATAATCGCAATATTAGTTATCAGTTGCTTAACCGTACCACACTGCAGGGTGTCAGTCTTTGCTGCGAATTAATAATTAACCAGCGCGCCGGTACGGTATGCATGGTGAGCGCTCACTGCGCCGCAATGCGTCAATACGTCAGCGCATGCGTAATGGCCAGGAGTCCAATATGGGAATAAATTAGATGCCCAATTTATTCCCATATCGGACTCCTGGCCATTATTACGCATGCGTAATAGCAACCAAGCTTCCAGCCGGCTCAGAACATGTATTTTTATTGGGTCCTTCGATTTGTGTACAGTAATATAGGAGGGAAGATTCTAAAGACATAATAATGAACAAAATGGGACGGTGTAATTTTCAGAATTTGCAGATTTGCCAATTTGCTCTGATTTTTCTCAAAGCATCTTAGCAGCAAATGTACATCATGTGGTACTCATACCTCAATCAAAGGAAGTTTGCGCTCACAAAATGTCTTCAAGATATCAAATTATTCTCACCACAAATCAAGAGGAAGCAGAATTCGGCTTCGGTATCAGATAAAGACAGTCGGGGAGGCTTGACTGGCTGACAGAAGGCAGATATTTTGCAGATTGAAAAGCACTTAACTAAGCACTTTAGTTGATAAAAATAATCTCCTTACTTGTACACCACTGCATTCAAAACTGCACTTGCTGTTTCTTCTTTTTTTAACTGATTGGTCGTAAATCATCAATATTATTGCAGACAGACAAAACTCACTTTGCCAGAGAAAAACAAGTAATTGTAACAAGCTGTACAGGGTAAACTTTGTGTACATATGGGTAAGACGTAAGACAAATGGGGGGGGGGGGGCAGTTGGGGGTGAAAGGTCCTGACATTAAACCCTTAAGGCCGATGAAAGTTGAGTTCATGGTTCTCGTCAGCACCCGCATCAAATTGTGCTCCCGCGCCAAAAAAGTTCAACACTCAACGCTGACGAAATTCCCGCGTCTAAAGGTCCTAATCTGAAATTCCCGCCTCAACAAGTCATCCGCCTCTCTGATTGGATGCAGCGCATTGGCCATGTGATGAGTCTCTGAGATTGTCATTAGCTGACCGATGTTTTCATTAAGACCATTTAAATTGTTTTAAATGTGTTTCATTATAAAAACCAATAAAAAATGAACTTTTGACATGTTAACGCTTGAAATAAATCTTTGTATGAATACAACTACAGTATAATTAGTTTGTATAAATAGGGAAGATGAATGTTGATCAAAATCCCTCTTCAAAATTCCTAATATGCCCCGTGAAAGCATGAAATCAGAGTCGGATGAAAAATAAAAGTTGAACAAAACCCCTCATCAAAATCTCAGCATTGGCTGACGAGAACCATGAAATCAACTTTCATCGGACTAACTCATCTTTATGGGCAAATTTTCAGAAAAGGGGAATCCATTTTGGGGATTTCTCGTAAAATGTAGACTCATGTTTAAAGGGATATTGTTGAAAATATGAACCCATGTTAAGGGATTGCTTGCAAAATGTAGAATCCATACTCACGGATAATGAAAAAGCAACTCACTTCAGCAATAGATTCCCATATAGCATATGGAAGTACACTACTTGGTTGGGGATTTCAGGGATGTAATGATCCTACAATGTCTTTTCCGTTTTAGTTATTTACATCATGAGTGTTAATCAAGATTTGACAACTGGCCACCTTTAAGAATCAGACATATGGCAATAAAAAGAAAGAATTGTCATTTTCTTTTCAGATCAGACACTAGTCTAGACTGGTTTTCAGACCATAGTATTTACATTGGTCTCTGCATAATAGATAACATTTAATGGGGAACTCCTGTTAAACACATAAAATGCAAACATTCCTTATCTTTCTTATTGAAATTTACTTTTCTCAATGGGTTGCACCTGTCTGATGTGTACAAAATATCTTTAAAATGTGTACCCCATTGTGCAAAGATGAGTGTATTTAACAAAGGGCCATCATTTCTCTTCGATTCAGACAGAAAAACACCTCAAATTAGGTGTGTGTTTTGTTGTTGGGCAGTAGTTGTTCGTAAGTTTGTTTAGTTAGATAGTTTGTTAATCATTTGTTTTGCCATTGAGATTCTTTATTATAAGTTTGAAATCACATACAGTGTAATCACTCAAAAGAACCTGATAGAGAATCAGACGAAAAATGTGTACCCCATTGTGCAAAGAGGAATGTATTTAACAAAAGGCCATCATTTTCCCTCAATTCAGACAGTATAACACCTTAAATTAGGTGTGTGTGTGTGTGTGTGTGTGTGTGTGTGTGTGTGTGTGTGTGTGTGTGTGTGTGGGTGTTTTTGTTGGGGGGGAGGGTAGTTGTTTATTTGTTTGGGATTGTTAATCATTTGTTTTGCCAAGGAGATTTTTTATTACAAGTTTGAAATCACATACCCACTCAAAAGAGTCTGAGAATCAGAAAAAAAATGTCTACCCCATTGTGCAAAGATGATTGTATTTAACAAAGGGCCATCATTTCTCTTCAATCAGACAGTAAAACACCTCAAATTAGGTGTTATTTTTCAGGGGGGTAGTTGTTTGTTTGGTTGGTTGGTAGGTTTTATGGTTTGTTGATAATTTGTTTCGCCATGGAAGTTCTTTATTTGAAATCACTGAATCGCTTAACCCGTTGAAGACTAGACACAAGATATTTCGTCTCGAGGTCTATGGGAAAATGCACGTTAAAGCAAAATCAAACCATCTCAAATGGGTTAAAATGATCAGATAGAGAGTAATTTATCAAAATCTAGGACAGTAAATGATGTTAGAACTGCCAGTTGTCAAAGAGATAACAGCCAACTTATTCTGAAGTCTGGAAACTGTAAGAAAGAGTTATCACCACACAAATCGAATTAACCCCAAATTTTGAATGTCTAGACATCACATATTTTTCTTTTCAATCAACTAATCTACAACATAATACAGATTGCATCCCATATGTTGCCCAGATCCAAAATATTGACACAATAAATGTGACCGATATCTGTTTAAATCAAATAGTACTCTTAACCTTCCCTTCACAGCCAGTATCACTCAGTACTTGGTCTACAAATGAAGTTCTTACTACATGTAGCAGCATTTTTCAGGTCAGCAACATCTTTTCTGATTCCATTTCCCCACAAGACAGTAATAATTCAGTAAAGCAAATATGACACACACAAAAAACTGTGAATCACGGTCAGGTTAACACTTCAAAATCATCACACAGCATTGTTCTACTAAATAAAATTACCCATTTCACCTCGTCCTAACCTAACAAGAACCAAGTAGTCTGTGAATCATATGTAAAGAGCTTCCTTTTTTGAGAAAACATATTTTCTTGCTCCAAGATTTGATTACAGAGGTGATATTCAGTAAGGAACAGCATGAACCTACATGTATACCCTGGGTAATTCCACCGTACGTTTCATCTATGAGATGTCTATTGTCCAGGGCCCAAGCATATGTTCCCGGCAGAAGGGCCTTAACAGTAATTTTTTTTCTCTAATTTGAGAAATATTGCCCTATTTGATATTTGCACTTGACAGACTGACAGAAGGATCTGAAAATATCTCACTACTTTGATTTCATGTGAAAGTAGCTAATGTTTTTCAAGTTAGAGACAATTAAAGGCAAGGTTCACCCTGACATCAAGTTGGTTTTAATACAAGCAGAACAATGAAAGAAACATATTAGTGAAAGTTTGGCGAAAATCCGCCAAAGAATAACAGAGTTATGAGGTTTCAAAGTTTTAAAATTTGTGACGTCACATGCGAGCAGCGCCCCATATGTCATGTAATATAAATTCCATAAATTGCAATTTTGTAATAGTTCATGATAATTGAATTGGGTTTTTTTTTCATAGAAGCATGAATGAAATAATGTTTCTGATAATATATTCAATGTAAAGGTAAAATCATTTTCAAATTCCTGAGAAAACGGCACTTTTATGGAATTTATATCACATGGCATATGGGGAGCTGCTCGCATGTGACGTCATAAATTCAAAAGTTTAAAATTCCATAACTCTGTTATTCTTTGGCGGGTTTTCGCCAAACTTTCATTAATATGTTTCTCTCACTGTTCTGCTTTTCTTAAAACCAACTTGATGTCAGGGTGAACCTTGCCTTTAAGTGTTAAGGCCCTTCTCTGCCAGGAACATATGATAGGGCCCTTCTGCCGGACAACCAATGAACTATTCATTTTTTATGGTATCATTCACTACATATTACATGGAGACTCTAAAGACCGTTTTGAAAACGAGACATCACTTTGTCCTCCATGGCTGGGGGGCTTCCATGAGTACAACAAAAGATGAGTATCTTCATTTCTTCAGTTCAGGAACAGCTATAAACCTGGGTTACTGTATCATCTTTTGTTGTGCTCTGGAAGCCCCCTAGCAATGGAGCATGTCCCGTTCTCGACATCCATCTGGTACAGGAAAATTTAATAAACAGAAATATTATGTATTCAAATTTGTGAATTTTTCTTCCTTGGGCCCTAGTAACAAGCTATTGTATACTTATTTGTAATAAATTACATTTCAGTATAGAGCTCGGATTTTTTAATTCTAAACCTCATTCGCTTATCGTGGAAAAAAACATCTTCGATAACACGATTTATCGCCCGAGTTGAAAAGCAAATTTTTTGATGAATCTATTATAGGCTTAAATTGCTGGTGAGCCCTGTAGGACTGTTATCAAAGCATAGTCAAAACAATGTTGCTTTCTGTAGACCCCTCTTGTAACTAGATCAGAAGATTCATGGTGCGGATTGTTTACAAATTTTTGGTGGTCATTATGTTGACAGAGAACTCTGTTATGTTATACGAAATACACCATTGCTCATAATTCCAAGGAGCTTCATGATAATACCACAAGTTTGATAGCTGAATAGCATGGAGGTCTCTCATATCCCCACCCCCTGTTTATACCTATATGATTACAGGTAGTAGCACTCGTGTGCAGAGTATTCATGGCTTTGGGAATTTCTTGGTCCCTCCCACTGCAGTGCATGCATTTACCCCATTAGGTTTTCATAATCGATGGTATTTTGGGGCATATCGTGCCTCTGGCGGTATTTTGAAATAATCATGAGATCATTATCGTGTATTCGATATTTTTTCAACATCGTGTATTTTCGATATTATCATAATATCGCCCACCACTATTTCAGTACTTGGAATACAATTTCAGGCTTTCAAGTGAACCATGGTGAAAAAGTAGGAGAAAAATAGGAGCTAAATTTAAGAAAAAGTAGGAGAAAAGTAGGATATAAAGAGCTAAAAGTAGGAGAAAAGTAGGACATGCACGGGGTTTTGATTTTGTTTTGTTTTTTGTCAGAGAAGTCCAAAAGTCCATCATGCAATGCGTTTGAGTAGAAGAGTTCCCATCCATTGTGAGTAATCCAAATGCAACGTAGTGTGGTTGAACTTGGTTATATCAGACTCTGGCTGGTACAGAACCCTTTCTTGTCTGAGGATCACACTTTCTGTGAATAACCTAAATGACTACTGCACACTCCAGCATTTTATATGATCAATAGCATTTTTTTAATTTCGCTGAGTTTTATTCGCTGAGTTTTAAAAAAAAAGTAGGAGAAAAGTGATTTTGGGGAAAAAAGTAAGGATAAGTAGGAAGAGTAAAAAAAGTAGGAAAAGCAGGAAAAGTAGGAGCGCTTGGAAAGCATGCAATTTGCACACATTAGTTGTTGCTAACATTTTTGCACAAGCCTCAGGCAAACTCTCAGGTGTTAGGGACAGCCTGTGTTAAAAGCAATTTGACAATGTTATAAAAGGCCTGTTCATGTAATAATTTGATTCAGGATAAATATGTTATTGCTAGGATCCAGGAAGTTTCCCATATATTTTCACCAAAGCAATTCAGATATTGACCCATGGGACATGACTCAAAACGTAAATCATGTGAATAACTTCAACTTATTATAAACAACACTGTCATAAAGCGTTTTTTCCGCCGAGCTTCCACGCACTATAGAGTTCGTAGAATCTAGGTCCAGTAACATTTGTTGGAACTGATTATGCTGCAATATTCCTTCTGATAGTTATGCCATAATACCCCTCCACCCCCACCCCCCCCCGGCACCCCCCAAGAAAATGTATTTATGAGGCAATTTTTGAATGAATGCATTTTGAATCATGTAAATCTAAATCTGCCACCCCATGCCACAGTGGTTCGCATTCTTCCCATTTTCTGAATCAACAATCAAACAGGTTTCCGAACGTCATCGAAACTCGACGCTATCAATGTTTATGCTCAAACTGCGCTGCCCTCATTGTTTTGACACTGGGATGCGAGACATCCAGCCGGCACACAGGCAGGTGCGTATTTAGCTGCTGGCAGTCACCTGGGAACGATTCTTCTTCTTTTTTTCTTTTCTTTTTTTGCAAAGATGTTTTGATACAGCAGCAGCTCAGTGAATTCTTATGGGAGAACTTTTACCAGACATGAATGTGGTAAATGTCAGTGGTTTCGGATAATTCCAAAACATTTTAAAAAAATAAAACACTGAAAGTTTGAGCAAATTCATTAGCCATTCAAGAGAATAGAATTTTTCATAAAATTGAATTAATCCGTATGTTGCCATCTGTAGCTGGTAATTCTGCTTAAAGGTAAATTATATGATTGGGGGCAGTCCTCAACTTGGAGTAAAACTATTCTAGAATCAAGCAAACTAGGCAAGGATTCTATTTTGTAGTCACAAGTTGACTATTTTAAAAGTGCTTCCATCAGTATGCCTTGTGATAGACAAAATTGTTGTGTAGCTTTCTATAGGATTAATTACTCTAGGGCTCGAGAGAAATAAAGTCTTGGTATGTATGCTTGATTCTCCTCAAGTAAACAAATTCAAGAAAAATCCTTCCAGCCAAGAGATACACTCCAGCTGGTGTATAAAGACTGATATATAAAGACTGGTGTATAAAGATATTATGGTATATCTTTTAACCAATTCTGTGATTTCACATCAGAACAAATCTCTATTGATTTTGAAAATAAAGTTTCTTAAATCTCAATTTTCTGAGCTAGAAAAAAAAATCTGTTTATGTAGCACCTTGCAAAAAAAGCATGCACATTAGCTCATCAAATGCCAGAGAAACAAGGAGAACATTTTTTATCTTTCATGAAAAATGAAAATTTGTGGAAATTTATGTACAAGTCAAAGGAGGGTTTTTCTACTATGAAAAGCAGACATACCATCTATGGAGGTCTATACACAGCTTTTACTCAAAGATGTAAGATGCAACTATAGGTGCACCTACCACTTCAATAGCAGTACGATTTCATGCATTCACAGCAATAAAAGTTCATTTTAGCCAACTAGGCTGTTTACGTGTCGACAGAAAAACATATTTCCTTCCATCAAACATAACATGCTGCTGGGATAAAACTCATCTAATAAATTTCACCGGGGGACACCGTCTAGCAACGATAAGTTGAGTTATAGAAACACGTCTGGGCATCCTACTGATGCTAAAGATAGCGGGAAATGGGACTGCCAACAGAAAATTGTCACTCATCGATTCTCAGAGTGTTTATCGGGACAAGATACAAACATGACAAAAACATTCAATTTCTGACCAGGATCGGAGAAAACAGGTGAAAGGAATAGAAACTAGAAGTTTATACTCAATATTTTATTCATGATGCTGAGGAATGTGTAAACATTTCTTGATCGAGGGTACAGGAAATAAATGTCATGTCAGGGAAACACACAGGAACTGATGATGAAGATATGCAATGTCAAACTTTTAACTTCATTAGTCTTGTCTTCAAATAAAAATACAGTAAATATTGTGGGGTAGAAATGAGTACAGTACTTGGAGAATTTGAATAGCCAGGGGTGCTGCCAAAAGTCACCAAGTGAAATGAACGAAAAGGCCTCTTAACTGTTAAAATGCATTTTAGACATTTGCATTTAGGCAAAAAGGAACTGATTTGTTCTTTTTATGACATCTTTAACATGACTGAAGTCAAATTTTCACCTAATTCAAAAAGAATTCACCATTAAAGAGAAATAAAGTGAAGTGTTTCTCAACTCTTGTAGTTAAGGCCAATGAATTCCCTGTGCACAATCACAGTGATATATCATCTACATGTACCTCCACGGTATATGGTTCAGTAGTTTTCTTCACTTATAGCATCTGCAGAGTTTAGACTGAGGTTATTACATTTCATATGTGTGAATTAAATATAGTACAAGATTTAGGATCTATTTACTGTACCATCACTCACCTAAAGAGGGAGCCAATGCATGTGAAATCCCACATGCATCATCACACAGCACTCTTAATTTTACACTGCTACAATGTGTACATGTACTTAAAACTAGATATGGGGCAATTTCACCTCAAACACTACTATTTTTTGTTGAGTTTAAAGATTGTGTCAGGGATGTGCAAGTCCATTACTTCCCTTCATTATCAATACCAAACTGTAGTTTAGTACTTACAAATGGTGTGCTGAAAGTTTGAGATCCATACGTCATGAATTTGTTGTTTTATGAGAAAAACTAATAACGACATGTTACCAGAATGTTGTTCTTTCCGTGAGTTTCAATTTTGCTCAAACTGCGAATCGCGGCTATGTGTATCGTCGCAAGACCAGCGGAGCACTCTGATCGGTTAAACGGCTAACCTCCGCACGACCTTTGGCTAACGGCTGATCGGACAATTTTGGAATGGCACGTGCACGTTTGACGTCGCGGATTTTTTGAAATTGCTTCTGAGTAATTTGAAAAAGGATGAAGTTTAACCGTCCATATTTTCACCAAAACTCAATATTTTACCCCAAGTCTCTATGAGAGGTGTTTATTTATATTAATCTTCACATTGGATATGATTTCAGCTGATTTCATTCATTTAGATGTTTTTTGACGTGCAAATCAATGACTCTTTCTCGATTTATGTCTGCAGTACTTGTGGTGTAAAGTGATCATGCAAATGAACTGTGCATTATACTGGATGTATGTAAATTTGCCCAGATGTTAAAATTGAATTTAAGAGTTTGTATAATGATCTTCTATGCCTTCAAATTTACATTTTTTTTTCAATGATCAATTGGTTAAACAAAAGATATACTGAAGTAATTATATTCTGGCAGGGGTAAAATTTTAGGGAGGGTGAAAACTCTTAGGGGGGCAAAAATGTCAAAAACACCTACATTTTATGATTACACTGCAAAAACACCATGATTTTTATTAAGTTCCACCTTCGTTGACCCCCCCCCCCCTTAGCAGCAGGATCTGATCAACATAGAACGTACATTCATTA
>JZLH01S0351929.1:0-19670 GCA_001188425.1 Eucidaris tribuloides
TTAACAGATAGATTTTCTCATTTTTTTAAATTTACTTTTGGACATTGCTATACGAAGCTTTGTGTTTATTTAATATTCTGAACCAGATCAGATTGAGGGCCAGAATGTTGCAAGGAAGTGCTATTCAAACAGAATAAATTGAATATAGAGAGGTTGCCCATGGGAGATGGACTGAAGCCAGTATAACCATACACCCAACCAAGAAGTGTGCATGAGGTTTGCACTGAATTCAGACATGATTCAAGCTACGCACTCTTTATTGTGTCACTATTGGACTTAGGAGAAGGGGGTGGCCTGGTACACCCCACCCCCAAATCCAGTGGTGAAATAAAGAAGTTGTGACAAACCTCTCAGCACCACAAGACAGAGTATTGAGTCAGCAGATACCTCAGTCAAACAAATTGTGCCCAAGTCATTTGTACTACTAGCACCCACTATAAAAATTTCCCTGATTCACCCCATATTCATACCATCTACACAGAGATGTATATGTACACTAGTGTTGCACGACTAAGTCGCGAAAAGTCGTAGTCGCGACTATGTGTCGATAGTCGCGACTACGACTATCGGAACACAATAGTCGACTTTTTATCACATGTTAATTTGTATTAAAAACTGAGTCAAAAGACGAAAAAATTGAACAGAACTACCAATCATTTATCCACTAGTTTGTGGCAGAAATGAATCCCTATCTCTCTTTGATCGCAAATCAAACAGAACTGCCAAAATGTACTTGGATCAGCCTATAATCGTGCAATGCTATCATGCATATGTGTTGCCGTATACGTTGCACTCACTGCGACTCCGACTGCGACACCCATGCACCCCACACCACCAATCATGAACACACTAAGACGTTGAACACCGATAGTCGACTAATAGTCGTAGTCGCGATAATTGGTGGGCGACTAGTCGACTTTCTAAAATGCTGAAGTCGTGCAACACTAATGTACACCAAGGTTTGTTTATTCATTAGTTTGTTTTCTTGATTTGCACACTATCAAAATCTGTTGTAAAACTAAAGCAAAAGTTCTTGACTTGGAATTTGCAATAGTTTGTATGATATGGTCTTGATAGGTAATGTACTACCAGGGTAATTATAACACTGTCAAGTTTGATTTCATGCCCATCTGAGTAATACTGACTGAGATTAAGCCAGAAATGTACTGATTTCTGGAATACAGACACACATCTGTGAGAATTCCCCAACACCTAAACTCATTTGTCATAGCAGAATGGTAAACAGCCCTCTCTTGATTAAAGGTTAGTGACATGATTGGGAACAATTGAAAATGCCTCAAGAACCAAATGAGTTGAAATGTATATCAACTATACACTAGCAGGAGTGGATCTCCCACCTGGGAGGATTTGTCTCTAATTTGTTTACTTAAGAAGAATCAAGCATAAAGCATCAACTATCTTAAATTTTATCCGGGGCGATAAAAATAAGCCCATAGAGGCCACAGCGGGTTTCCGTGCTACGAGTGATATTGCATTGGGTTTATTTTATAGAATGAGTCAACGTTTGACTACAAGATTTCACAGGAGATCTTACTAGTTTGCTTGTTCTGAGAGTAGTTTCAGCCCAAGTTGAGGACTATCCCCAATCATGTCACTTACCTTTAAGTGATAACAAGAGCCCCGGGGGGCACGACGCTCACCTGAGGTCTCGCAAACTCTCTATGGTATCCATGGAAAAAACATCAGTTATACATGTACATATAGTTTTGGCCCTTGGAGCCTGGAAAACTTTGCATCCCCTTGCCATATAGCTGATTTTGCCAAGTTAAATTAAATTCTAACATCCGTTTTTATAAAAACAAGGCATGCCCTACCCTACCTTAACATTTGACCTTTGACCTTCTTATGTGACCTTGACCCCAATTTAACATTAAGGTCACTATATATGTAGCATCTACCATCCAAGTTAGTCACAAATGTGCCAATACCAACCAAAGACGAAACTTGCAGGTACATTCTATCATTTGACCTCATTTGACCTTTGACCTACATATTTGACCTTTGACCCCCCAAAAACATTGAGGTCCCTGTAATGCATCTACCACCCAAGTTTGGTTACAAATGGGCTTGTGGTTAGAAAATTAAATAGTTTGGGCCCTTATGGGCCCTGCCCCCTGGGCCCCTAGGGGGCCTGGTGTACCATTCCAGGAACCCTCTATCCCCTCCCCCTGAGGATCATTCCCACCAAGTTTAGTCTAAATCCATTGATGTGAATGTGAATTATTCCCATAGGGCCCTACCCCCAAACTTTTGCCCCCTTAGGGGCCAAACGGGGCCACCCTGGGCATTGTCATGAGGAACATTAATTCAGCACATATAGAGGTATCTACACACAAAGTGGCTTAACTAAACTATTTCTGGATCTAGAGAAGAAGATGTTTGAAAACTACCTACTTTTGGCCCTTTAGGGCCCTGCCCCTGGGCCCCAAGGTAGGCCAGGTGTACCATTTGAGAACCCTTGAATCCCCACCCCCTAAGGATCATTCCTGCCAAGTTTGGGCCAAATCCAATCATGCATTTTGAAGAAGAAGCTGAAAATGTGTAAAAGTTTACGCACGACGCACGACAGACAACGGACAAAAAGCGATCGCAATAGCTCACTTGAGCCTTTGGCTCAGGTGAGCTAAAAATAGGGGCATCAATGTTTCCCACAATACAACATATAGCTTGGTTGTATAATAAAATGTGACATTCCATTTCTCTTGCAGACTGTATACGGCAGTGTGACAGTAAATTGATGTGGCAGTATTTACAGATATGTTCCCATCCTCTCTGTAGTTAGATTGCTTCTTGACACTTAGGAAATAATATTTTGACCAATTGATTAATTAATGACCTCTATATTACAGTAGCATACAGTGCAGTATGTTACATGTACATGTTATTTGCCCAGATATTGATCTACACTTTTAAAAATTCTATTTCATTTTTTTTTTATCTTTGTATTTATTTTCATATTTACATTTCACATTTTTTTTTATAACTTAGCTACACATCAGGCCAAAGAGACAATGAATTAAGTAACAGAGCTTTCAACATCACATTTTGACAATTTGGGAGTTACTACAAAAACAGCATAATGCAAGATCCATTCCTTGAAATGTGTATTGGGAATGCAGATGGCGATATCTCTCATGTCTGCGACAGATATTTATGCAATTACCGTATTACAATTACGGGCAATAACAGGCGGTCGTAAACCGTGATAGAATGTTGCACAGCATGTCTCGCGCCATTACTCCCCCCCAATCGACGGTCCGTGACGCATGACTGAAACAGCCCCCAGTATTTAAGTCACGTAGGAATGTCGCACGGGGAGCGAGGGCGTCCCAGATGTCGATTTAAGCGTCACACCGCATGATGCGTGCATGGGTCTTTTGGGGCCAGTTCACACGTTGACATAACTGACGTGTCGTAGGATGGTTTGGAATTCTGGCCTTGTTTACACTAGGATAATGAATTTGCAATGCTATGAATATATCATGTGAGATGGGAAATAGCTCTGATTTACATACTGCTGATTTATTACACTACAGTGAGTCTGGGATTAAATCTCATCCCACACACACATACATGTACCAGTACCTACTCTCTCCCCATGCGCCCCCCCCCCCCCAACCCACACACTAGCAAACAACTATACTTCATTCATAAGAGTAAAAGGAGAATACCTATAAACTTATTCCAAAGATCTAACGATCAATAGATTCCAAGAGATTCAAATTTTAAACATCTTTTCTGTACTTCACAGTTCATGCATTTTTAATTAACATTAGATTATCAAGTATGAACCATACCAACGTTACTATAATATAAATCTCACAACTGGATACTCTAAGAATTAACCACTTCACCCACTGCTCCTCAAATCCAAATCACCACAAGTTTAACACAGTGGCAACCTGGAGCCAGCAAAGCAAGGGGCTGTAGCAAAATTATTTTTTACAACATTACAAAGTTATGATGACATACCGAACTAGGAACGTGACTGGTAACAGGACGATGGTCAGGCAACTAGATATAGAGAGAGATGCAGACACAAAGGGGAGGGGGAGGGGAAAACGGGGAAGGAGAAGGAAAGGCAAAAAAATATATACATAATCACAAAGGGTTACTATAGCAACAGCAAACAACTTCACATTTTTAAACCATAATGCAACATTGATACAATATATAGCAATATATGCATGCACATGTACATGTAACACACTTTCACCTTCTGTTTGCCTTTTTAATACAATGTTATTCAAATCGAGGATCTAAATACCATTTATTTTAAATTTTACCGTTTTCAGTGTTCAAAATTTGAATGAGATATTATTTACATGTACAGTACTGTACATTTGGATTGCATTAACCAATTCTTGCACAGATATTATAATGGTGAAACCCTGCATTTTATATTCGAAAAAGCCTGGCACCAAATTAGGGGTTAATTAGCATTCTGTATTACACCAAATTCAAAGCTGCAGTGCATGCATAGGACACAAATAGAGGAAATAATTTCTTTGATACTTTATAGCCACACTTTAATATATTATAATTCAGAATTTCAGCCCTAGGAAAGTCTACTTTAAACAATTTTAGTAAAAGTATAATGCAGTCAGTATTAATTAAATTCACCACACAACAGAGTGGAAAGAGTATTATGGGCTTCACAATACATGCCTGTGATGTAAGTAAGTTGCTTTTGAAAATTGTGGAAAGAAAACAGTGCAAAATAAATTGCTCACAACAATTGCACTGAACTGAAGTCAGATTTTGCAACTGTAACAGTTGATAGAAAATTGGAAATTAAACATCCCCAACCGATTTGAAAAAAAAAAAATAGACATGAATGGCTATTATCTAAACTTCCAACAAAGAAGTATGTTCTTGTGTTTCACATTAAAATGTATTTTGGGGTTTCTTTGCTATTGTCATTATTTTCAAGGCCTACTTTTTCAAGATTCATAGAAACTTTTGAGAGCTTCATTCATTGGCGGCAGACAACACACAAATAACACTGCAGCAGCCGTATGATTAAAAAACAAATCACAAATTTGCAGTCAATTTGCTGAATCTTGCGGACAGGCATACTTTCCACGTACATTCATCATGTATTGCTTTGCACACAGCACACAACAAACACATGCCAACATTTCAATGTATTTTGTTGTTGTTTTTTTTCTTTTTTCTTGCTTTTTGGCAAAGATCTGGTATCATGACAGTTGCTATAAAACAACAAATTTGCCATTCTAATTTCTGTATATTTTGTTTTTCTTTTCCCCATTCTTTCCTTTCAAAACTTTTCTATGCATTGTTCTATGGTGTGCAATGTGCATTTACATGTAGCCACATTTATTATGACCAAAAGCATATTCTACATCTACAGTAAATTAACGTAACAAAAAGGACAATTAATTTATTTCTCTGACAAATGACTTTATAGTATACTCAAAATTTAAATTTATTAATCAGTACAATCATGCACAAATTACAGTGAATAAACTACCGTAGTAAATACTTACAGGCTACATACATTGCAGATTTAAAATGTACACAAACACTGACACATGCAACTGAACAACTGACAGACAGACATACAGAGATGACACACTTCACCTTCAAGTACGGGTCATCTAGAGGGCATGCTGGCACTCAGGCACTTTGTAAACCAGAATACTAATGGGGAGTTCCACTCACATTGCAGTATATTGCATCAGAAATTAAAATTTGACCAAAATGAGTCAGGAACTAAATGGACAATTTAGACTAGAGTAATTGGAAATTGAATGCCTTCAAGTACATGTATGCAAGCATATCAGATGGGTCATACCTGATCAGAGGATTAGTTTAAAATTGTATAAAAATTAAACCTAATTGACAAGATGCATGGAATTATCTTGAGGTCTATGGGAAATAAATGTGTGTTATCTGGCAAAATCAAACTACTTTTTACTGGGTTAAAGAGAGTCATACCCAATGTTGTTCATGTCATGTCATATATCAACATGAGTATTTGCTACATGCAAATAAATATTTGTAAACTGAAAATTGTGTACATCATGTAAAAAACTCTATTGATAATTTGACCTGTGAGCTCCGACACACACAAAAATTCATTGCACCCAGCTAAACACGTATCTTTCCCAAATTGTTTTGTAGTAATGTGTGTTTGGGTCAGTATGTATGTTACAGTCACTCATAATAGTCTCATACTATAAAACTGCAACAGATGTTCTACTGGTATAGCAAACAATTTTTTTTCTTGCCTTGGGTTAAACAACACCATGTACATGTACATGTACATGTACGTAAGGAACATGTACATGTACATAATGTGTGTATATTACATTATGTAGGCCTATAATACTGTATGCTAAACGATGCTTTATGATGTCATATTCAAGCCTTATATATGGGAAAATATCATAACTGTCGGGACCATTTTGTTGCTCAATTTCTCTTTTTGTGTCATGAAGTTATTTGTTAGTTATTTTTGTTTTCTAATGTCAGCATTAATCCTACAGGTATGTACCAAACACGCACGTAAGCAACACCACCTACGGAAGATATATTTTTAACCATTCTGGCAAAATACTTTGAGTGTTGTGATGAGCTACGTAAATCCCGTAGTTCAAAACAACTTAATGCCTCCACTTAATGGCCAACAGGTAGTGTTTCTGTTTACATCATAAGGAAGTCTACAGGGTAGTACAGGTGTGTAATGGTGGATGAATGTAATGCCGCATAGCATACAGTATGTGCACACGTGTGTGTGTGTGTGTGTGCGTGTGTGTCTGTCTGTCTGTGTGTGTGTCTGTGTGTGTGTGACTACTGACTAGTAGTACAGTAATAGTAGTAGTAGAAGTAGAAGTCATGTTATTAATATCAATAACATTACAAATTATAATATTAATATTAATATTAATATTAATATTAATATTAATATTAATATTAATATTAATATTAATATTAATATTAATATTAATATTAATATTAATATTTATATTAATATTTTTATTAATATTAAAATTAATATCAATATTAATATTGATATTGATAAATTGCATGTATTATTAGTAGTAGTATTAGAATGTATGTCCACCAATCATGAAAAAAGAAGCACTGTACCCATTAGGGTTTAATATTCAGTTCTCAAAACTTGATTTCTTTGGTCTCTCTCTCTAACCCTTTGCCTACGAGATTCTGTAATTCCCATATAGAGTTAAAGCATAGCATATCCAGTTGATACAGCCAAGTTACCAAGATTGTGAAATCCCATATTTTGTATCTTGGTTATCCCAGGATTTCACTGCTGTACACAGACACAGTCACGAACACTCCTGCTCCTAATTTCCGTCAATCAACTGACTGGAGTCAACAGGTGTCACTGTTGGTACAAAATGTGCCGAGCTTGAACTGCTGTAGGCCCTACAATAGAGAATTTTTGTACTTGAGCCCTGTTCCGATGTTCAATCACTGTCTACATGTTTGTAGCTGCACTTGCTCTGGAAAATACATACAACTAGAGAAGTTCGACTGCGCGCAGCCGATGGGTATGCCTCCGCCCAGTGCACCCACTATGTAGGAGCTAACTACCTAATTATATCTAGAGTTAGCATTTTCTGACTGAAGTTATATGTTTGGCAACAAAGTTCATTGACCTTTGACCCCTTGACCCCTGACCATGACTGTCCTGTGGACTCTTACCCAAAATAATTATTCTTTGTTTTGAACCTAAATCCACAAAATTACTCACATGAGGCACTCCTAACTTGAATTACAAAGCTGAAAATGAAGATTTGGGGACAATGGTCATATGACTCTTTGACCTTGACCTTTTGAACCCCTGTGACTAACCAAAATAATTGTCTTTTGGTTTTGAACAACTAACCACCAAATTACAACACCGTTGAACACTCCTAACTGAATTCTAATGCCAGAAAATGGTAATTTTGGGACAAAGTTCATGAACGCTTTGACCCTTAACTTGACCTTGACCCCCCTATTGACTCTACCGAAAAATATGTGTCTTTTGGTTTTGAAACCTAACATCCAATTTACATTCAAATTGCAGCACTCCTAGACTAAGTTACAAGCCGAAAATGAGATTTTGGAAACAGAGGTCATTGACCTTTGACCCTTGACCTCTGATCCTTGAGCCCTTGATCTCTACCAAATATATTTTCTTTGTTTTTAACCTAACCACCCAATTTATATCCAACAGCAAGCACTCCAAATGGAGTTTATTGGCAAAAAATGGCATTTTAGGACAAAGTCATTGACCTTGACCTTGACCCCTTGACGGATTTGTCCCAAAATCTAATCAATTCATCGTTGCCTAGTGGTCTATACCCTTGTCCAAGTATATCATTAATCCCTCCTTGGTACCTTCAGAATCTTGGTTCACAAGAAAGTGTGGACGAGCACGGACCCACGGACCCACGAGACCGTACGACGTACGACGTACGGACGGACAACCGAAAACATAATGCCTCCGGCTCCCTTGACGGGGCGGAGCATAAAATTATCATTCAGCAAGAAAAAAGATATAGGCCCCTATGTTTTGAATACCAATTGAAGCTCAGTGACATGATTGGGAGAAATTAAAAATGCCTTTAGAACCAAACTGGTTGAAAGATAAACCAAATGTACACCAGCTGAAGTGGATCTCCTGGCTGGAAGGATTTGTCTTGAGTTTGTTTGTTCAAGCATGAACAGGCCAGCAGTTTCATTTTATCGGGGCACGATATATTTAATCCCCATAGAAGGCTGCACTACAAATTTGTCTGTTACAAGGCATACTGATGGACATTATTTGAAAATGATTCAACTTTTGACTACCAAATTTTCACAGTACAGAATCAGAATCCCTTTATAGTTTACTTGATTCTAGAATAGTTTTTACCCTTAAAGTTGAGGACTACCGCCAATCATATCATTTACCTTTAAAGCCAAGTTAAATTCAATTAAAAAGTTGGTCCCCACCAGCATCAATTTTGAGCACTGCTTTTGTATTTTATTACTGGTAGATTTGCTATGAATTCCTTAAAAATTGTGTCTGGTTCAGTATGTATCTGTAATGAATGTGTGTGCACACTGTACTATAATATGCTTTCTTAATACAGTTATGGATCTACAAGGGTAAAGAAAACAATAGAAGGCCTACTTGGCATTTATTTCCTCACTCTCAAAATTGGTAAAACAAAACAGCATTCCACAGATCTGGATATGTGCGTTTGTCTACAGAATAGATCTGTCTGTCTGTCTGTCTGTCTATCTGCATGTATGTATACTGTAGATGTGATAAACAGGCTACTTATGCATATGCAGCACACATTTCTAGCCCTCTGTCATCTTGCAATCAATTGTAATCAATAACATTCTGTAGTAATTATACTGTATAATTTACCTAATGCATTACTAAATGTGACATGTTAACACTGCACTCAGTCAAATGTCACAATGTGAATGGTTTCTGACAAGTCTGCACTATGCCACAGTGACAAAAGCTACCGGGGAAAGATTTGAGTGAGGTTTGGAATGCAAAATTATGTTTGTACCATGAGTATGTGTGTGTGTGTGTGTGTGTGTGTGTGTGTGTACTGGGTCAAGAGGTTCAGTATTTCTGTCATCCATAATGTGATAAATGTGTGGCAAATCGCGCAGAAGGGCACCAATCGTAAGCAAAAGAACGGGGGCACTTGTGAACGATCCAACAATTGGAATAATCAGATTATTTCTGGATCAACTTGGGGTATGGTACAGTAACAGTACATGTTTGCAAACAACCCGTCCTGCGCTCTGCGTAATCTCGTAAAAACAACCGGCAAATTATCCCAGATTCTGCGTGACTGGATAATTTCATCTGCAACAGAATCAATCCGATTATATACCCAGGCTGAACAACCTTTCCACGATCCCAAATCTGATACATCCTAATGTAGAAGAGTGTGTGTATCGTTCCCTGATGGAGAAAGACCTGTCTGGATAGATGAGTGGGGGCTGGTAGTCTGGTTTCCAGGCATTTAAAGGGGAATGAAACCCAGACATCTTACTGAATTCCCAGAGTACAGAACAATACAAAATGGAAAATAGTGAAAGTTTGAGCAAATTTGGTTGAACGGTTCAAGAGTTACATGATTGTTCAAAGTTTATTTGATCCTTGTTATGGAGGATCTTTAAATTGGCAACTCTACCCATTTTTTAGATGAAAGTGTGGAGAACTTCCCATTGGATTTGTACACAAATTTTCAATAATTTGCAGTTTTCTGAAGTGTCAGTTGAGAAAGTATCTAAATTCTTTCAGAAAAACATGTAGAATCATTTTTGCCAGGACATACTTGCACAACAAGCAAGAGCAAATCAGATATTTGATAAAAAGTGAGAATAAGTGAAAATTTGTGTACAAAACCAATGGAGAGTTCTCCACACTTTCATCTTAAAAGCTGGTAGAGTTGCCAATTTAACAATCCTCCCATAACAAGGATCAAATAAACTTTGAACAAATATAACTCTTGAACCGTTCAACCAAATTTGTTCAAACTTTCACTAATTTCCTTCTTGTATTGTTCTGTAATCTCTGAATGCAGGAATGTGTCTGGGTTTCATTCCACTTTAAGGAGTGCGATTAGGGACCACTCTTTTTGGAGCAAATTTCGGAGCTAAAATTTTCAGAGAGAGGAAAAGATCAGTGGTTTCGGAGCAAAGATTTCCATTCTCTTAAAATTTTAGCTCCGAAATTCAGCTCCAGAAAGAGTAGATCCTAATCACACAAGCTGCGTGACATTTCGAGAGTAGATCAAACAAGAAAAAAAAAAATGAATGTGACTGCAAACGAACAGATTTATGCATAATGATGTTTGCATTTATGCAAAATGCTATACATGAATGTAGTACATTTAAGATTCGGTACCCAAACGTGGAAATTTCCATGCTTCACATTTCATTACCTTTCTGTGAATAACGATAATGAAGTCTCGAGTACACAGGGACTTGTTCATGTGTAAATCAACATAAGCATTTGGATACAGTAAAAACTCTCAAATGGTATGCAAAATGCATTGACCTGATTTTACAGCAGGCAGAACGTTCTGCTGTGAAATAGTATTTAGTGTTTTTTTTTTGGTAATTTCGACTGGTCGGAAATAAAAATGGTAAAATACAGATATGCATTTTTTTCATAGTTTAACCTTTAATGTAACCTCAGAGCTCTTAGCTAAATTGTATTTCTGTAGGATACAATAATTGATTTCAATATTTTTTTTCGTGAGGCTGAGGATCAAATCCAGCTGTCTACAGAGACGCAGCATTTCCGTTTCCCCATGTGTGTCCCGTGGTAATAGTCTCTCCGCAAGTCGTATTCATTAGAACCATACATTAAAACTCGAAATTTAATGAAAGCACTCTTGATTTCCTTCGCCATTTTTTTTCGTTTCCAAGGACGGCTAAAAATATCATTTGCGACAAGACTATAACATTAAGTGATACAAATGAACTCATGTTGTCAGTGTAGACCGTGGGTTATTTTTTGTTAAAGTGACGCCCTGACAATATGAGCGCAGTTCTAAATAGGGCCTTTTATCAAAAATGTGTAATCAAATCAAAACGTGCTTTTGGATGAATTTAACAATGGACTGTTTTGAAAGAGGTACCAAAATTTTACCTTTTAATCAGATAATTTGAAAAGAAATAAAAACTGTCAGTTAAAATGACTTTTGTAAAAAAAAAATACCTATCCTATTTCAGCGTCAATTGAATACAAAAGCCGCACTACAAGCAACTATTAAAAATAAAGGAAAAACTGTAGTTTTGTGTTAATTAATAAGTTTGTTATTACCATAATAATGGACTGTGTTGTTCTAAAATTACATGCTGAAAAACATAACAATATTACAAAATATTTTTCTCCATTCCCCCAAACTAACTTTTATTTATTTAGCATCTTATGGAATTGAATTCAACCATCTTATTTTATTAATAAAATACTACTCGTATTCTTCAGGGGTCTTGCTTCTGTGCAAAAGGTCATGGATTCTCCAGCGACAGATCTATACTTCTAATTCTATTGCAAGATATGGGGCTTTGGATAAAATATGCTCTCCATTTGAATGACCTCTCCTCTTAGGAGTTACTGAGTAATACATGCAAGTACGTGGAAGAGAAATCCCAGATTTAGGCAAATTGATCTGGCGCTTCAACCCTCACCATGCTTTCTTCAGGTATACACACTAAGAGTGCCCTGCACACGTTTAGGTGCATTCATAAAACAAACAATCAATCAAGATGTAATGTTTGCGATCCTCACTGTTTCTTTTAATCATAATTAATAAAGAAGGTGTAGCGTCTAATTTTTGACCGATGAGAAACTATACAATTATTTCCCATTATGAATTAATGTTAAGGTAAAAAAAAAGCACTCGTACGTCATTATGCACAACACATTAGGGGCGAAGGTTGTGTACATCGTTTAATAGTGTGTGATATGTGAAGAATGATTGACGGGGCGAGGTGGGAGTGGAAGTGTAACGTCATTAAAGCGTTTCGCTACAAACTAACACCCTCGAATTTGGCCCTTAATAAATATTATCAGCATTACTTACGGACAATTTTTAAGGACTCTATCACTACTCACCCAGGTCTTTTTTTATAGCTCCGCGTCCGCCGAGACTTCATAAGATATCGGAAGAAGAACTGAATCGGATGAAGCTAGTCGTGAATCCGTTCTCTTTCAAAATGAACAGGGAATACAGTTGACCTGATTTAATTGCAATATACCTGGTTGACTGATAATAGCATCAAACCCAATCAGTGTATCATATGTCCTTTAGTCGTATCTTCAATCTCAATCAATGTTGTTTGATATTACGATAAGATACAATAACTATTGAGTAATATTAGGTTGACTCCGTACAAAATTTACCATACTCACAATATTTTTTATTCTGCTGTCCGAACAAACAGGTAATGAAGGTTTAGTTTATGGTCATGTTCTCGCACAAACTGAAGCTGATAACGAAACCTGGACACCTGGAGTACTTTACCCTACCCCCGCCCCCAAAACAAGAAATTCATATGCTTGTTTTACGGGACATCTTTGCGTCTGGTACGACCCACATCATTTTTGTTTCTTTTTCGTTTAATCAGGATAGCTGTCAATTTGTGTATATTGCCATAATACAAGCTGAAAATGTCAACATTTTCAATACGGAATCACCCACTTATACAGGTCACAACTGATCATTTTGCAATAATGTCAACTGAGCCCTTATATTGGAGTACCAGATCGAGGCTGATCCCGCAATATTCTAAATATTTTATACATTATAATTGATCATAATTGCATATATTTTTTTTTCTGCAGGCATCCATTCTCGCCCAAGTTGGAGTAGTACATCAGAACAAATTCCCTCAGCGGATCCAACCTTTTTAATATTGCGTAACATGCAGAAGCCCTCCCGTCTCTGAAGGACGAAGAATGAGTTGAAAGATGTCTTCAATATTCTAGTTATTCTATATAGTTAATGAACCATTCATACTTGTATTGTCTTAATGAGATGTAAAATTTATATAAATATCTCTTTAATGTTTTGTTTTTCAGGAAACCATCGTCAATCCAATTGGAGTATATCATAGTTAACCTATTACGAAGAGTCAAACTTCTTAGATTTACCAAGCATGGCGGAAGCTTTGCCGTCGAGGAAGGAGGAAGAGCAAATTAACGTAGTAGGAACGAAAGATGACGTGAAGGTGCGTTACTTATCTATGATCAAACGCTGTAGCGATGATGGGCACGCCAACTTTCGCAACCTCCTCGAAACCATCACTACCGCTTGCAGCGAAGATATTACCATGGCCGAGAAGGACAGCGCGGCGAAGGTGAACAGGGCGAAGCGAGAAGCCGAGGAGGCGATCAGGAAGATCGTGGAGCGACGAGACACGAAGATTAGCGAGATACACGAAGAGACAGATAAGAAAAGCAAGGCTGTGAAGCAACGTCGAGAAGTGCTTATGGCAGAGGTGAATGGACTTAGACAGAAATTCGACCGAAAGGTGAAGGAAGTAACCACATGCCTGGATGACTGCGTGCAGAAATCACCTAGAAGTGAGGCCTCTGACAATGCTTCAGGTGCGTCTGAAGAGCGCGGTGATCCTTCACCGAAGAAAGTTGAGCGATCTCTATCGAGCAGCAACATCGAGTCGATTCGGCGTATCTCGGCCGCTTGTCGGAAGATCAAGTTCGTTCGGAAACGAGACGACGAAGCCGTGGGAAGCCTCACGGGGATAAACCACTCCTGCGAGCTCCACGACAACATCCCCATTCCACCATCGGTCTCTTATCCCGAGCTCCTTATATCGAGTCATCGCAACACGATCATCATGACTAACGAGGTACGATCGAGTCTATACGAAACGGATATCAAGTCGCACCAAACGAAACTCCTGCTTGGTAAACACCAACTATGAAATATGCGACTGTGCATGCACAGAGGATGACACCATAGTAGTGAGTGAGTACAACAGCAAACGGATCCATCTTTACGGAAGAGAAGGGCAGCATTTGATGACGATTACCCTTCCTACGGGTTTTGTTCGCGTAGCGGTGAACAAGGAAGGGCTCATCCTGGCTGGTGATGAGAACAACGGAAAGGTGTACCTGGTCAATCCAAAAAACGGTAAGGTCGTACGAACCATCTCCATCGATGGATATAAGATTCACAGCATCCATTCGCTCGATCCAGGTGGTTTTGTGATCCAGTCAGATATCTCTAAGATCAGCATCTTCAGCGAGTCAGGGGTACTGCAGAAGACAATCCGCGACCACGCTTGGTGCGAGGTGCGATGCGCCGTGCACGAGAATATCATCTATGTAATGTACAAGAAAGCCGATGATGCAATGACCTACATTTCCACGTACTCGCTGAAAGGCAAACTGGAGGATATCATAAGGTGCAAGATTTCCCGGTCATTATTCCTTCTGTCCGAGTTCTTGGTTACTTCGCGTGGTAGCGTCGTGATCAACGGGGATAACGAGATTTTGATCTATCAAAGAACCCCCGGATTCGATGAAATTTTCAAAGGAATGTAAACTATTAAAGGGCACTTTGCAATCAAGGACGTCTCTAGCAGGGGAGAGGGAGGGGATGTGGATGGGGAAGGGGTAAACAACAGGGGTTTCGGAGGGGGGGGGAAGTGAAAAAAAGTCAAAGTTTTCGGTGCGCACTGAGCGCTAAGTTGCAATAAAATTGAAAATTGTGTATGTTTAATAATATTTTTACGCATAGTTTGATGGTTTTGTAGTACTTTCCAATGCGTTTTGGGCGTTTTTCTATGCATATTACATTTTCACTTGGCAGCCCATGGGGATTGAGGGAGGGGTTAACCCCCTAACCCCCTTAGATCCGCCTCTGAACACCCCCGTTGATCGGGAAATTGTCAGGTCATTTGCGAATTGGTTCGGTAAAATAATGGAGGACCTTTACTTGTCGCGTCTCAGCGAAGGAGTCTGTCGGGTACACCCCATGGCACACCCTTACTGAAAAGTTTTAGCAACGACTCTGTTTGCAATACAAATATTCCTACATATCAATACGATTACTTGGGCTGCTGACAAAAACAACAACAACAAAAGGAGGTCACTCATTTAAATGTTTGTCAAACGTGACAGCAGCAGGTAATACAGTTTAATTTCGTCAGAATGCGTTAATATCCTTATATTCTTAAATGTTAGTTCTTTATTGTTATTTCGATCCGCTCATCACCTTTCTTGGAAGAATGTATTTGCTATGTAGCAGACCTCTCTACTCTTCACAGCGAATGGTAAACTCACCGACAACGAACCCCCCCCCCCCAAAAAAAAAAAAAAAATCAATATCTGAACATTTATATACATGCAATTGCTTTGGAACTATATAAAATACTGGGCCCAAGCAAAATTATATCGTGGAGTATCAGACCAGCTCCCATGATCATATTACTTGGAAGAAAAATCGTACATATCATAACGATGGAATAAAAAACACTTCTTTGACTTTGGCTGTTCGTCTGTGCTGTTTTGGTTTTTGTCTGTTCATACTCCTCATAATAGAGATGTCAACCTCATGAAAAAACGAAAAAAAAAAAACGATTTCAGTCGAAGAAAGTATTTTGGCTTAAACAAGTATTTATTTTTTTTAAATAGAAGTGCGCACTAAGTAATCCCGAAGTATTTGAGGCATTTTGCTCAAAAAACGTGCAACTAGGAAAAAAAGACACACTAAAAATGGAAAAATTAAACAGTTTCATCTCTGTATACTTCTCTATGACCCTAAGATTTAAACAGGACAATGAAATTAACCCATTTTAAAATGATTTCTAGTGATCACAATGAAAGAAAAGTAAATGGAAAGCGTTTGTGTTTGTATTTTTTTATGCCTCCGCACCAATGATGTCACGTGGACATGGTGGAGGCATTATATTTCGGGTTGTCCGGGTTTAGTTGAAAGGTCAAATGGTAAAAGGTCACTAGGCCTAAAACATGTCTGACTTAGGCTCGTTATTGTAATTTTGTCGGGGCACGTTCTCCAACTGCTGAGTTTTCTTTTGTATCTTCTTAGACTCATTTGAATGTAAAACAATCACTAAATGATTTTTCTGTAGATTCTAACTTCGAACTTGCAGATAGCTCGTTTAATTTATGAGTAGAGTAACTGGGACAAATTATGCAATGTGGTTTTAAGACAATACCTTTGAAAATTGACAGCTAAAAGTGGTAAGTAAAGTTTTACACAAATAGAATACTCTTGGTATTGGAAGATATTATTTTGGTATTTATACATAAAACTAAATAGTAACTACCCCCTTTTTCAAACTACCATAATTTTCTAACGAAATAAGTTTTAGCAAAATAATTTGGCAGGAACATCCTACATTCATTTTTTTTTTGCCTTTAAAGGCAGGGCATCTCTTTTGCATGCCTAAAAATTAACATTGTGTAAATACAATGGCAATTAGAAGAAAATGCCATTTGGGAACCTTTAGCAAAATATAGGAGCTAGAAACTCAGTTTTAGTGGGATTATAGTGACCGTTAGACTCTGATTTGAATTTTTTTCTCGCGAGAGAAAGAGAAAAATTCTACCATAGAACGTACACTAAACGGCTATTGTTTTTCTTTCGCATTTTTCAAATTCTAGGTAATTACTGACCCTCAGATTTCACGAACATGCCCTTCATCAGTAGGCTAAGTGCATGGGTTATCTTTTCCTGGTCTGCGGCGATGTTTGCAAATGAGATCCACTGCCTTTAATACGTGCTCACTCAATCATGACCTGACGGATCAATCACATTTTCACAAAGAAGTTAGTCAATCAGTGCAGAAACACCCCTGCTTAATAATTTTGCTCAAAACCGTTTCTTTCGAAAGTTATGGTATTTTGAAAAAGGGGGTATTACTTTTTTATTGTTTTTATAACACCAAGAGTGTTGAAATTTAACATCATGGTTTGCTCTACATGGGCAACGCCAGTGGTGTTAGATTTATTATTATTACTATTATTATTATTTATTCGGCCAATCGTAAAAACATGTGGTACAGTACACGAACAAATTTACAGAGTAAGACATTGAGAAACATAAACATAAATAGAAAGATACAATAAAAATAGTAGAAATGTTACTAGTGGGCCAGGGCTCACACAATTAAAATTCTTTACTATTGCCCGGAGACATGTGAGCCCTCACAATATAAAATAACAAATAATAAACCTAACAAAATACATTGACAACATTATCGCCGGCCGACAATGAGAAGGGTGCCAACTCCAAACCCCAGAGGGGGAGAAGGGCGCCAATGCCATAGAGTTTCCACAGCATTGATGACCCTCTCCCCCTCAAGGGACCAGAGCCAACACCCCTACCCCATCCCAACCAACAATTACTGTTATTATTGCACGACCCAAGGCATTGGTAAATTAAGGGGATAATAAAATACATGACTCAACGCATCTACACATTCTTTACAAATAATCTAAATTCCTCATTGATCCAAAACAAACAAAGAAATCAAAAAGTTCAAATCATGTCAATTTGAACATGAATAATACATCATGTAACTGAACTGCAAAATCTTCAGACAATGGAGACCCCCCCCCCAAAAAAAAAAAAATGATTGAAGGTTAACACGTCAGGTTTGCAGTGTATTGCGATTCGGCATCATATAGTGTCATTGTACTTTGTTTCAACCTCACAATAAATGAAAGAAAAATGAAAGAACATTGTTATTTTATTACTTATCTGTCAATTGCTTTGGGGGTTGTTGGTAGATTAAAAAAAAGAAAAAACCTTTTTAGTCCGCAAATACAACATTAGATATGAAGACATTATGATTGTCGAAGCTATGTGTGTCAATGTATTATAAAACAATTTGTATTGTTTGTAATAGATGCTTGACGTGAGTTTTAACTCGTGGTTTTGTGTTTTTATACTCAATGCGTTGTAATGTTTGCAATATTCTTTAATTCGGATAAACTCTGAAAAAAAATTATTGAAGGTTATGAATATACGCATGATAGTTTTTGATTAAACAAACGAAACAGTTGCCAAAATTCAATAATATATACATTTCTATGTGTTAATAGAAAATAATGATGAAATATATTACTTATATACTGTACTTGTGACGAGAACAACATTGAACATTATTAGTTATGTATCATAAGAATATGATTTTTGTGTGTGGACACTTAGTATACTTTTAATTATAGTCTAAATTAATGTTAGAAAATGATACCTCCATGTGATTATAATCATTATACAGACATTACGCTCGTCATATGTGTTTGATTTTAATTTATGTGTCATTATAACTTGCTTGTTAACATATATTTACCGCTATTACAGACATGAATATACTGATTATGTATCTGTATATTTATCTTATTTTTTTTTATTTTTTACAATTTTGCCCCCTTTGCCCATCAGAATATTTTGTTTTTTAAACATATTTTATGACCACTTGGTTTCACATTTGCCCTTTATTTTACTAGGGAGTCCCACGATATGCCAGTACGAAGAATTTTGTGACTTTAATAATAATCTTATGCACCTGATTATGATCTTTATTTGATTAATTCATTTTATAAACATTTATTTCCATCAAAGTTATACATAAACACAATACAGTACAATGTACAAAACATGCCTATTTTTGTTGTCATTGCGTTACTTTACAATCATAAATCAAGTAATTATTATTATTTTGAAAGAAAACAAGAACTACGTTCGTAAACAAAGAAAAGGTATTTTTTTAAACTATAGTTACCATGGCATTATAATACAATTGTTGTTATATGAAATCAATGTCATAAATGCATGAAAACAACTAAAAATGGAAAAGAATTATCTACTAAAAAGCAGGCTTGTACCACGTGGACCACTCAGAAGACAATTACAACATTTTGTTTTAATGTTGTATGTTTTTATATTCATGCTCACATTGGGAAAATTGTTCATTGAGAAAAGCAAGGGCAAATCAAAAATATATACGATAAAAAGTTAAGCATAAGTAAGTGATTATAGAATAATATGATAATATGTTGTTATACTTACATTCATCATTTTTCGGGTACAGCTTAGTCGACCGAAAACCCGCCAGACCGAACATACGCGAGACTTAAAATGATTATC